>JAHZNC010005220.1:0-17408 GCA_027744095.1 Zhuqinia jingwanae | reverse complement strand
AATTACGATATAAATATGTATGTAATTATGAGGATGGTAACTTTTCCTGTAGACAAAATAAACACGACGGTGGTTCATTCGAGACATCTGTCGGTTGTTTCTAAAACGTAAAAAGATAACGAAACAATTACCCCTTTTCCTGTGTAACTGAAACTTTTTATACTTATCTACATCCGTTAATCCCTTTAAACTTGACTTACAAATGACACTTTTATGAACCCGAAACATATTTTACGGTTCTTGTTTCTAGGAAACCAATTTATTGCCATGGTATTAGACAAGTATCTCATCAAATTAATGACAACAAGTGAATTAGCCGATTTTCCTTTCTGAATAATAATAATAATACCAATATTTAAAATTACTTTTCAGCACCGGGACTGCATATAAAACACCTGTTCAATTTGAAATGGACCCTATTGATAGGCTTTTGGAGTGTGACAAAATCATGCAACGCGTGAATCCCTCGTTGTTCAATACAGTTTTCCGGTTTCTCACGTATATCTTGTCATTTCACATTACTCCAATCGCCCAATTTGGACTTCGAAACACCATGTTTGGAGCCAGCCTCTCTAATTTTCCAGGCCCTGATGACGAAATTAAATTGAAAAATGGCAGTAAAATAGTGGAGATTAGCGCAGCTGTTGGGGGATTTGAAGGTCCAACAGGTACGTACCTGGAAATATAAAAATGCTGTGTTTATATTTTTTATTCGTATTGCTACAGTAAACAAAGTAATTCAAGAGGAAGGAAATTCCCATAAATATTTATAAATGCGATGATTTTTGTTTTAATTTACAGGTATCATGATACTGATTTTTAGCTACGCAAACCAATTTCGGTTTAGTTTAATGGCCGAAAACGCGGTAGTGAACAGAGATGAGTTAACACAATTTATTAAACGGATGGAAGAGGAAATTGACGTTTTGCATGAGATCACGCAACTGCAAAACGTAGGTAGGCTAGCAGAATTTCAGCCAAAGAGTACTGGGAACAAAAACTTGCATATTAAGGTAGAAAATTGACACATGCCTGTGACGAACTAAAAAAAACCGCACGAAGGTGGTTCAACACGTACAATGCAATTGGTGTAATTAAGCTTGTTTTACTTACAAATGCGGCATAAGTAGGTATACAAATAACATCCGCAATGTACCTACTTACATACGTACATGTATGGAAAGTGAATTTCTGTTCCGAGTCAAAATCTATCTTTTGAGAGTTGTGAATATTTACCATGTTCGTTTGTAAAACAAATGCACTTGTGCGTGAGAATTGTAAAATAAAAAATCATAAATCCTTAAACTATTAAACCATTTTGTATTCTTGTGTGTGAACTTTGAAAATTTATTCTTGAATAAATAACTTATATTAAAATAACGAATTTCTTTCACTTGAACAGTTCATTGATCATTGTACAGGCAATCACACAAAGTTTTTACAATTGCCATAGAAATAGTTTACAAGTTTCAACATAGAAAGTAAGATGAGACCGTAAATGTGAAGACTACCTAAGAGGTTATGAAAACGGAGGATGATGAAAAATTTCACATAAAAGAATCAAATTTGAGTAAAATGTATATATATTTGTATTTTTTTCAAGGGAATTCAAACACCCACACAGGATATTTAATACACCTTACATATATTATTAGCCACATGTTCATTTTTATAAATTGATATATAAACAGCCCAGATGAGAAAACTGAAAAAATGAATCAGCCAAAAAATTCGGCATGGGATACCTAATCCAAGCCGTAGTTTTTCCCAAACCACGATTCAAATGGACCTGAGTTGTACATTTTTTTAACAATTGTCAAAATCATAGATACAAGATGAAACGTCAGCCCATACCCTTATGTTATTTGTATTTTTCTGTTGACTGATAGTTCTGTGTCTTCATGGACCCCTTATAAATAAATAGTGGATTTTCCGTCTTTGTACTTTTTATATCAAGTTTTTGTATAATAAGTTTATTTTTTTAGTTTTTATACTTACTGTTATAATATCTTGCAATTAGATTAATTCTAAAGATAGAATAGAAATGAACTCTAAATTAAATAAATTTTTACATCGTTTTTTATTAGAAGATCTATTTTTTTCTTTTGTCACCACCCGCAATAATATCAGATTTAATCCTGTGAACCCGTCATTTGTATTGTGGCAAATGTAAGGCTGCATTTACATGAATAATCAATATATCGTTTTGTAGTATTGTTGATTGTAGGTTTAGAAAAAACATATCTACATGGTTGAATTGCCTATTTAGCATTTATTTGCGGTTTAAAAAAAAAGGTGTGTGCAGACTCAAATTGAGCACATATGTATACATTTACATATGTATATTGTCGCTATAATGTTATCGCTCTTGGGATTGCCCATAACAGATTGAGTAGTGCCTTTCAGCTTTCAGCTACGGTGTACGGGGTTTATGCAAAATGAGATGTAATCATATAATATAACTTTGAGGTAAAAATATGAAGATTGCACAATATTCTCAAGGTGGTATCCAATATATGTACACCCTCTGCTTATATAATGTTAATCTATGTTTTCTTACAACTAGTGACAACAATAAAAGCGAAACTTTTGGACGTAAGAATAAATAATAGTAATAATAATTGTATGAATATGCCATGTTTCCTTTTGTACTACATAACAAATTACCGTTGACCGTATGGATCCAGAAACGATTCTTATAGTATGTGTACGGTAAGCGCGTTCAATAGCATTTGAAAGGGGTTCAATTCAATGTGGTAAATGAATGGAATGAGTTTGTTAGATATTTGTAATTTGTAATACAGATAAATCCGAAATATTAACGAACGATTGTTTCATTAATAAATTAAACGAATATTTAGGAAGTTTTAGAAGTAACATATTTAATGGAAATGGAAATACCGTGTTACGTGTATGACAACAGTTGTAAACTGACATTGATTTAACACTTAAATAAAGTCTATCTATCTGTTCATTTCGTTTTTGTATAAAAGGAAGATTTAAATGTTTCAAAGCATTAAAGCATAATATAAGTTATTTGTTGATGGTAAAGATGATGAGTAGAGATGAACAAATAAACACTTCCTCGGAAGTAAGAACTCTAAAAATTGAAGGTCAAAATGTTATTTTTTTAACCCAAAAAACCAGCAGAATTTCTATTTACTTTACATTTAAATGATTTTATTATAATCATCTGTATTATTAGGAAATGGTAATGAAGTTACATTGAGAAGCAAAGTCAAATTTACTTTTGATGTTACAAAAATAGACCAGGCAACTAGACGTGCGTCTTTCTACAAAAGATGCTAGTGTTCTGCCCAGTTTTCTAGGAAAACAAACAAAGATACTGTGGGATGTGATATACGTCATCTACACACATCCGGGAAGTTATACTGTTTGACAAAATGCTAGTTGGATATTCAATATTGAATGAAACTAAATTATAGGTTAGTAAACCATTTCTTATTAACTTATTACTATTTCAAATCTCCTGCTTTATTCTCACATTTGAGTCGAAATAGTCTAGCATAGTTCACTTGAAAGAGTAGAAAGACTCGTCCCATCACATATTATTTCATTTCAAAATATCACATATTTTTTTGTAAACTTAATATTTCTTGTAATCTCCTGTCACATACTTTGTACAACCATGTTATTCAAGTTCAAAACATGTCCCGTATAATTTAGCCACTTGATGAACAACGTTTCTTTTGAAACAAAAGAAGATTGAGTTGTTTGTTTCCATTATGATTACAAGTCTAGATAAACGTATCCAACAAAAAACACATTTCCACAAATGTATGGATAGATACATGATACATTGTTATTATGTTGTATGGATTCTATCACATAAAAATGTCAAAAGGTGTACCCAATGTTCTTTAAAATATAAATATGGGATGAGAATATGATAGAGCACAAAGTTTTAATTTTACTTCTTTGGTAAGATAGTAGATACTTTTATGTTCTTTTGGTCATGTCTTGTACTTATGTGTTTGTATGGTAGCGTATAGTTGGAGCTCTTTATTCTTTTCCTGGCCCTGCCTTTCACACCACATAAGCAACACGTGCATTCATAATTAAATACACTCCAGTGTCATCATCACTAATAGCTACCTTGTACATTGTACATACCTATAAGCATTATCTTTTTTGTCCAGATTTTCCAGAAAAGCAGCTTGAGCTTGTTTTTTGATGAGATGATCATGCAGCACTCAAGACACATCTTTTATGGAACATCTCATTTGACAGACACGGTCTTGTCTGGAATTTCTGTGAAGAACTGCTTATTAGACTGTGAACATGATGATGAACATTGAGATAATCCAAAGAAAAGAAAATGCTGTTATTACTGATGAGAAGGTCGCAGCTGTTGCTTCTTGTTGTATTTTATTATTTTACGAAATGAATACATTTTATTGTATACTATCATAATCATGAGTTTATTCTAAGAAATCTTGGGTAAAACTATTTAATAAAAAAAATTGCGTGGGAAAATGTCGGACTCCTCCACGAGCTGTGATTTTTGCTCCGGTTGGATTGCAGGTGTGTATAATGCGGAAAGACAGGGAACAATATTAAATTCAAAATCATGTTAAGGAGTAGTAATTGCGGCGTAGGTGTGTGACTGTGACTGTATCAATTTTTAATGATTTCCTGTCAGGTATGGCTGGACTTTTGGTTGGTCATCCGATCGACACACTGAAAGTGCGTCAGCAAATCCTGGGTCGCCCCATGTTAGAAAGCATTGTAAACATTTACAGAACTGGAGGAGTGCTGAGTAAATTGATCTCAAATTTAAAAAAATTAAGGATAATCGTTTATGAAGTGTAAACTAAACACTTTGTATCTTTTCATGAAAAAAAGCATTTTTCCGTGGGATGGGAGTCCCCCTTTTGACCACAGGAGCTATGAACTCTGTTTACTTTGGGTTTTATGGAAGTACCTTGGATTTCCTATTTGAAAGGAGACGCCGAGAAACTCAGCAGCACAGTCATCAACGACATTCTCATGCGGTGTACAGCTATTGGGACTACTTTATAGCAGGATGCGTGGGAGGAGCTGCCCAACTTGTTATAGCATGTCCTGTGGATTTAGTTAAAGTACAGCTGCAAACTCAACTGAGCAAAGGAGATGTGAAAGGGCCGGTTGACTGTGTTATCCGTATAATAAGGACCAATGGTTTGCTTGGCGTTTATAAAGGTTTGGTGCCACAAGCATTTAGAGATATACCCAGTTCAGGACTCTACTTTGCCATTTATGAGTGTCTCAAAAGGAAACTCACATTTGGGAATGAAAGGCAAGGGGAATCTGTTGAATCGTCTAAATTTGCACAGTTTATGGCAGGCGGAATAGCGGGTAAGGAATATAGCTTTATACCATTTTTATGAATTTTTGCAAATTTATTTATTTAGAAATCTTATAATCTACACAGGAATCCTCTCATGGTGGTCCATAATTCCCCTGGACGTCATAAAATCTCGTATCCAAGGAGAAACCTCTTCAACTGGTCATAACAATAGCAACAATCCAACTAACAAAAAATATAAAGGAATCATTCATTGTGGTACAGTGATTTTAAAGACACATGGGATCCGAGGTTTTTTCCATGGATTTTGGCCACTGTCCCTTAGAGCCTTTCCAGTGAATGGAACAACGTTCCTGGTTTATGAATGGTTATTTGGCCATTGTAAGCAATATCAAGCTAGTCTGTATTCATGACAAGGCACAAATAGATTATTGAGTCGCATTAAAAGCGATTGAAAATGCCTATTTTTACATTAAAGTTTATGCAAACCTACTTTCACTAAAACATGTTGGAATTCAAGCACCATCTATTTTCCCTGAAAACAATTTCCCACAAAGGGAAAGTTTTTGAGTTTATTAAAAAACCGAGAGAAAGCGCTGCAGAAGACTTTGTTAAAACGTGTCCCGGTCCGTGTGTCTCTAATTTCCCAGCAACCTGTGTAGGTATACCCCTTTCCGTTCTAGCTAAAGTGCAATAAATCATAACACCTTTCCTGTGCATTTTCATTGTTCCCCGTGTTCAACACACAAAATGCTTATTATTACATCATTAATATGTGTAATCAGAGAAAAAAATACATTCCAAAACATAATGATAGTAATATGAACCAAGCTGTTGCTACTGCTATTATAATATGATTTATTGGCCTTTCCCTTCCTTTTATTCATTTTGCAAATTTACCGCAGCAAAAAAAAGCAAAACTAAAAAACACAGCACCCACCACAATACACCAACAGTTGGCTTTTTTGCAAGCAATATTGCTTAACCTAAAAGAGGCAACCAATTTTTATTTAAGTTTATAGTATTAATTACCTCCACAAGAACGTTTCATGGCATGCAACAAAGAACTTTTTTTTATCCTACGGCGTTTGTGTAACTTTTATGTATGTAGCTATATGTGTACATTGCTGTAGTCACCTGTTCCCTGTCATCTTGAAACCCATGTCGTGTCTCATAATCTGATTTGGAAGAAACTACCAAGGAACTTGAGCAGTTGCTAAATAAAAACCATAACCGTGGTAATAAAATTTCCCTTTTTAATATTTTCCACAGAAACGCAACAACTCTGCTGGTGGTAAAGAGTTTATTGGTGCTGATATGTTTTTTTTTTGCTTTTTCTTTTGTAGATTTACAAGAAATAAAATGTGTCCGTAAATCACTGGATGGAAGGGACGTAACATGTAATTATGTTGAGATGCCAATCTCAGTTTTTTATTTCCTCTCAGTCACTGCAACTTTTTTTTCTACAAAATAATTTCTTTTTTCCTTCACATTATATTTTTTATACTATTCTCTAACTTACCGACGAATTATATAAACTCAAGCAGGTAAAAAATGGCAATGAGATTTTTTGCCGGTCAACTTGAAGGAAAGTCAGAAAAACATATACATGTTCTCCCTTCTCAGTCCACTCTACTTCCCAAAGTTTTTTTTCCAGGAAGCCAAATGAGTTTTCATTCTGATTTTTTTTTGTATAGCATAAGCAATAGAGATTGAGTGAATGAAAGAAGGACTGAATGAATTGAGTGAAAGAAGATCTTTCTACAAAACGCACACACATGCACACACGTTATTCTACCTTATCTGAGAAATCCATTAGTCTAATGAAAAATGAATCAGCAGAAGATTTCTGAGAAAGGAGATACACACATATTCCAGCTTGTTTTGGTCTTGGGATGTTGGATTCTATATTATACAGAGATACATATGTGCGTACACTTATATGTATGTAGTAATAGTAAAGAGGATAAGCGACATTATACATGGTAGTCCATGTATATCAAGATAACTTCAATGGATTCTTCGTTGTTACTTCTGGGAAACAAATAATGTTCGAGCGTAATGTGCATCAGCCAGCAGTTGGTTCCTGTTTCTTTTTAATCTCATCCAAGAAATCTATTTTTCAGGGTTTTTTTTTGCCCAGTAAATAATCTCTTAGGTGGTAGTAGGACAACTTTGTGTCAGATAAATAGTTGGAAAAGCAGAAAACTGCACTGTAAGCTGAATAATACGGGTTAGAAAATTTCAAGGAAATGGGAATCCTACATTCAGTTACCTTGCCCTCTCAGCCAGTAGAAAAGTCGACGATAAATGGATAGTACTTTCATTGATTCATTATGCTACCTTGCATGCACAACGCCACCACCTCCACACAGGCTCCTTGTGTACTTGAGGCAAAAAGCAAGTATTTTCAGCAAGAAAGCTCATTCATTACACCATCATCACACCTGTATAAAAACTATGTAAACCACTCCGGATACCACCCCCAAAGAAAGAGAAAAACAAAAGAATATAAGGAGGTCAAATCTCAAAGTCAAATCAAAAGAATCTTGCAAAAAGTTTCTTTTCAAAGCCGCTTTTGTGCAGTTTTTACTACAGACAAAAGTAGCAGCTAATGATAATGATGATGATGTTGATGATGGGCTAAAAATACAAAAACCTTCATTACGTTTATTAAAAAACCGTTTACAAATCACGTTTGATATCCATTAATTATTTTTTTAAGAGGAAAGAAATTGAAGTGTTCTACTTTTGATGTGAAAATGAATACCACCACACGGATATGTTATACCAGGGAAAAAAATGCAACAACAACAACAACATGATGCTGATGATGTGTTATTGTGAAAATATGAATCGATATTTTCACAATTTAGAAAACAAAGCACATAGCAAAATATTTTGCAAACAAGTATTATGTGTAAACTGGATTTTCACTGGTTTCTAACAATACCTTTACACACAGCATTATAAAGGCACATAAATAAAACCTGCTACACTATATCATAATATATCACTCTCCAAAAGTTAAAGTTAAAAAGTTCATCCATCTACTTTTTCTTTTTGTGACGACAAAAAGAGCAAAAATCCCCTTAAATCTTGAAAACAAGAGACCGTAAGAGTTCAAAGTTTTTTGTTTATTCTTTATATCCATTTATGATATTCCAATCAGAATTTGAGAGTTATGTATGTATATATAATAATAACATGTTATGAATACATATCATGTTCGATCATCAATCTTGATACTTTGATACCTATACCTTCTGCAGTAACAGTACTTAGTAGGTGGTCGTAAAAAGATATGGAAATAATGCATTGCTTTTGTTGTTGTTTGTTACTATTTTACACGACTTTTATGATTAGATTAGTGAGCAAGGAAACACTATACATGGTGCATATTACGAAAGGCTAAAAACAATACTTTCTATTTTGTAGGTATAAGTACGTGTGTGTGCATAATATACCATTTTTGGTGTTACTTTCTTTACACTAACAAATGTTTAGTGTGTGTGTTTTATAAACTTCCTTCCATCGCCATCGCGTTTTTCTAGCACGGTTCCAATGTTGCTCGCGTTATTTTTTTTTATAGCTGAACCCATATATGTGTACAATGTAATGGCAAGGAGAAGGTAGATGATAAGAAAATTCCTGGAACAAAATGGCTCTTTTCATGGTGATCTCTCTTCTACTTCCTTCACATTTTGCTGCAAGTTGCTTTAAGGAAGGAAAGGAGGAAAAATAAAGAAGAGACCAATTCAGATCTCATCAAAAATTTACGACCATTTTTATCCACTCTTCTTGTATTGCAGATAGGTATGCACACAGCCCACTCTCAAGTTACACCAGTTTACCCATAAAAGAATGCATGGCGGTTGAAGAAGAAAGGGAACCGGAAGGAAAGAATCATTCATTATTACACATTACTTACACACAAAAGCGCATAAAGAAATAAAAGAAGGCGGCCACACGTATGAACAGTATGAAATACATTTTCTACTGGGCCGCACGCAATCTTCTTCAGGCTCAGTACAAACTCACAACGTCATTTATTTATTTATAATGTATTACTTACCACGCACGCATGCAGTATAATGTGTATGTAGCATCCATCCACCAAAAATTCAATTTTAGGTAATATCAAGTAAACTGCGTAAGTGCAGGAGCTGGTATTGAATTTTCACCGGATTTTAACATTCAGTGTAGAAATCGTGTATGTAGATAGTAATGTAGCCTTATTGAAAAAAAGTTCTCAAGTACTATGAAAAAAACAAAAAAAAACACAGTTGTGCCTGACGACCGCGGTAATGATGATCATTCTATGGTGAAAGCATGGAATGTAATAAGAAATGCAACTGGGGCCATGCATTCATGCACCATATCACATTATTTGTGTAGTCGTCGTCTTCTGTCAGTCAAACGTCCATGGATACTCTCATCCTCCCAATTCACAAATATTTCACGATTCCCCCAAAGACTATAGATAGATAGGTACGCATTTTCCATAGAGAATTTTATTAATGTGTGCATGGGACAGTAGTAGGTTGCATACTACATGCAAGGTAAGATCCTTACATCAAGGTTACACGTTGCGGGACGGGATGAGAAATGTGTGCTCTTGTTTAGTACCTCTCAGGTGGGTTGGTTGAGTAATGGACTGATGCATTATCGACTTTGTTTGTTTTGTTGTGCGTAAGCTGCATAATACACGCATATCCCATTTAGTTGTCTGTCAGACCTGGAATAAATCATTCTATTTTGGAAATGCTTGGAATACTGATGATATCAAGGGAAAAGTTGGGGTTTTTTCGTAGAAAAAAGCTTTTGCGTTTTATTATTTTAAGTACAGATATAGTTTCACAATAATAGCGTCATTTCAAATCATTACTTTACACTATTATTTTATTTTTTACATAAAAGCTTATATAAATATTTACAATTTAAATAGCACAAATACATATTGCATTAGATACATTTTAGAGCAAAGTAAAATGAGACAATTTTTTGCTGTTTTGAGAGTTTTATATAGCAATTAAAATTGTTGACTTTTCGTTAATGACTAGATGGCCATTATTTATTGCACTGATTACTAAATCTTATTGCGAAATATTTATTTATACAATGCGACGTGTTTTATGTACATATTTTTTACTGACTAGATTACTTATATACTATTGCTATATACATACATACATACATAATATCAGTACTTCAACAAGAATAAGAATATATACCCAAACATTGAATTTTTTCTTATTTTTTTTCGTTTTTTAAAAGTGTAAGGCACGGTTTTTTTTATAATTTCGGCAATGATAATTGGAAAAAATGCATTTATCTTAACATTTTCAATCATCTTAAAGATGACATGATGAAGGGAAGAATACTTGGAATAAGAGATGATCCAAGGATTACGGCGAACCACGAGACTAACGCAAACCCGCTTAAATATGGTGACATGCTGGCTTTGCTGAGAGCACTAGCATGACACATTACGTCTGAGTATAACTCAATAAGGGGAATCATCTTGCCACCTCCTTTGATATCCAAACAACTTGGTTTCCGGATCTCCTCATACATTGCGTGCACAAGTGGGATGGCTGTCGAGTGGGACTCAAAGCTTTCTCTCAGCCAACGTCTAAGCCACTCTCCAATCCACACCAAATCACAATCACAAATCCACTCGTTCCCATCGAGTACCAGGCCACCCTGTAGCAATTTTGTGCCTTTGCTAAACCAAATGCTCCGATTTGGATATAGCGCGGAAGAATCAAGGGAAGCCATTTTATTATTGCTGATGTCCAGCCGAGCCCATTCTGCATGCTGAAGAAGCTCAAATACTCTTGAGGGAATGTCGTCCACCATAGTGCCGGTAATGGTGAGGTCCATATGGAAGCAGTTTTGAAGACCCTCGAATGCACCATAATCTATCTTCTTTAAGGCACCCCCAACGATTGTAAGTTTCTTAAGCTTTGGCAGAATGCCGCCAAGTAGTTGGTCGGATAGCACATTCTCTCTAACTTGAACTCGAAGCTCTTCCAAATGACCTATGCCTGACAGAACTTGACCTAGTCAGAAAGTAAAAAGATAAAACATGTGTTGTAGTGAGATATCCATAATACATATATTAGGCCATGAAAGAGAAAGAAATACAAATAAATTATGTTAAAGAGGAACTGCTGTCGTAAATTAAAAATTATGTAATAATTGGTAAAAATCGGTTGAAAAATCTGATCAGAATTTTTTTTTGTTGTTCCGAGAAAGTTTTTACTCTTTCATAACCTAACCTCTAGGGTAGATCATGGGGCAAAGTAGCATATCTTATATGAAATGAGCTAACAAGTCATAAACGGTGGAAAGATTAGCATAAAAATATGGTGTAAATTAACATGCTTATAACGAATATGACATCCATCCGTTGGGGACAGCATAGCTATGTCAAATTTCACAGTATCACCAAGCATACTATTATATCTGAATCATAGCTCATTAAATTTGGAACCTACATTTACTAAAATCGTACACATTTTATTGCTTTTTCTCGTATTGTCATAACTATCTGTAACCTGTGTTGTCACAAGCACTCCATGCATTTTAAATGATATGTAATGTAATTATGTGAATGATATATGACATGTACATAAATATATTTACCTAGGCGGAATCGGTATTTCTCAATGTTTGGGTAAGTTTCCACAGCAAGGCTTCTTAAATTCACAAGGAACGACAAAACATCCGAGTCAAATCGATCAAGTCGTCCCATGTCCAAAATTTCCAGAGTTTCCAGTCGATTCAAACCATAAAACGTATCCTTTGTCAAACTTTGGAAATAAAAAAAACAAGCAATAGGATATAGGTATATTATGCAATATATTGTCCAGACATATTTGGTATGCAAAGTATAATTTCCTTTTGTACCTTTTTAGTGGATTGTTAGAAATGCGTAGCGTCACCAAATTTGCCAACGGAGTCCAGTTGGGAAGCTTTGCGCTGGTTAATCCATTATTGGACATGTCCAGTGCTCTTAATCTAGTTAACGAACTCAAACTCTGTCTTCGTACCTCCTCCATTCCATTTGATGACAAATCCAGTGAAATCAAATGCGGGAGGGGTAACAGTGGAAGTACTTTAATGCCACAGTTGGACAGCCTCAAAATTTTCAGTTTTGGAAGAAAATGGAAAAGTTCCTGCAAGTAACAAGAAAAAAAATGAACCTTCCGTTTCCACTTCCATTTCCTACTTACTTTACATTATAAACGCATTTTCATCATCCCAACGCTCGCAGACACATAGCCTCCATCTTTACTCCTCTCATTTTTATGTCTTACTGCTCCCGGCAATTTTCAAATGCGAAAAAAGGTCAAACAAAAGGAAAGTATGCGTGTAATACTAAACTAGATCATAAAAACTCAAGCCAACAACCTTACACAATAGCATATCGAAACCATCCTCGTATTCTTTTTGTAATATCATAACTTTCCCCATACCGCCACCACACACACACACACACACAATAGCACATGAAACTTGTTTTTACTACTCCATCCATCTTGCTTAGAACAAGTCCAGCCCCAGAGTAAATCGACCTCCTCCTGGAGGAATCCCATATGGAGTGAATGAACCATATTACGTAATAAAATATGCTTATTCATATAACACATTTGTTCATGACCACATCAACCAGAGAAATACATACATACAATCATACATCTACTCTGTGAAATTGTCGAAGACAACACCAAGCCAGCAGAAAATGTTATGCATGTGTGTGTGTGTGTGTAAATATGTGTATGAGCAACACCAAACTCAACTACTACAACTTGTTCAACTCAACTCGTGTGTGTTGGTCTATGTTTTATGAACTCTTCTTTCTCTTTTTTTTATAAGTTTCCACTTTCCCTTTTTACGCCAGACACATACAAAGTGATTCTAAAGGAGAAAGAACAAAACACATAATCAGACACATCGTCTTGTTATAGATGAGAGCCCTGCATCTTATCAGGGAAAAATATTTCCCTCACAGACTCTATGTAGAACCAAACCGTAAGCCCAGTTCTTCCAGAACCAGCAGACGACCACTCCATTACATAAAAGAATGGAATTTATCCAGAAAAAGTCTTTGTGTGTATTTTTCTTTTCTCCGTACTTTCTTCCCCACTTTTCTTTTTGAAGTAGTTGGACTGCGCTCTCATACACTTTTTATTAGATTTTCAGATCTTAAGGTCTGGTTGGATGTGGACTTTAAGCGAGAAGAAAATAGCAGGCAAAAGGAAACATAACACACACACATGGCCCAAAACCATGCAGTATTATACACACATGAATATTACCGCGCTGCTGCTACACACCAATTCAATTCTCATTAAAAAATTATTTTACTGTTACACACGAAAAAGAAAAGAACAAAACCCAGACATAAAATAGAATCCAGTATAATACGCATTTATTACCAAACATCAAAATATAGTGCCAGAAGGAGAAGAAATGTAAATGGTGAATAACAAGAAGATTGAATAGGGTATTGGTATTGTACATTTAGCATATAGACAAGGTGCACATATAAGTTTTTAGAGAGGAGGTGTGTTTTAGTGGATGAGGTTGCTACTACTGAAGTGAAGTCCGTGAAGATTCACGGAAGACAAAAAGGATCAAGACGGAGACTGATGCTGAATATTCATTTTTTTTTAACTTTCATTCTGTTTTTCGTCATTACGCATTCATTGTGCACTTATATAACAAAAGCAAATTATAAAAGAATGATATGGAAAGAAAATTAACGATGAGTATAAACAGAAACTTTTTCTTCTTCCAAGTAGTCCCAAAATCAAATGCAAGTAGCTTCATTAAGGAATCACATTGATGATGCAAGCAAAAAAATCTCTTTGTGGTTTTTACCTTGAAGTTGGCACGGAGCATTTGATTACTGAGATCTAACTCCCGGAGAGACGCCAAGTTGGCAAATGCATTGTCGGGGAGAATTGTAAGACGATTGTGTGATAAGTTTAGATGAAGTAAGCCTGCAATGGGTTCAAACATTGTGCTGTCGAGGTGCTCCACAGCGTTGTATGACATGTCCAACCGCCGAAGACGTCGGGATACCTTGAAAATGAATAGAAAACAAGCAGAATATTCATAGTTAAGATATATCGCCGAGGGAGACGTTTTATATTTAAAAAAAGGTGATTCAAAGACTTTCACAATTGAATCACCGCACACATTGTCAGTTAAGGTGCAACAGCGAAAAACTCATAGTCATATTTGCTTACCTGAGACAGCGCTCCCACAGGAACATTAACAAACTGATTAGAACTCAGTTTCAAATGCTCAATACTACTTCCCACAAGGGCATCTCTAGGAAGTGACCTAAGTTTATTCCGTGATAAGTCCAAATAATGAAGTTTCGAGTTACGGATAAATAAAATCTCCGGCACAAGCGAAATGTCATTGTCAGATAGTTTGAGGACCTATGTAAAATAAAAATATATATGACAATCAGTAAACCAAACCTCGTCACAAAATGTAAACAATAAAGAGAACTGAAACAGTAGGCTACTTTTTTTCCTGATTTTTTTTAAATTTTGAGTTATCTTTCTCGTTAGTCATTCAAACAATTTGATAATCAACTACCATAAAAACACTTTTGTTCATCACTCGTTCATTCTTTTCTCTCCTTTTTCGTCCTAAAAAACTTTTATTTTTAAAAAAGTTTTTACTTACCGTTAAATCACGCAAATTAGTAAAACTCTCTGGATCCAAATTGGTAATGTGGTTACCCTCCAGCTTTACTTCCTGCAAAATAAATTCAAATTTGTTCAAATGTACATACATATACAGCCAGTTAGAAAACAGCAAACAATGGCGAACGAAGGAAGAAAAAAAATCAAATAATGAATGACAAACTCTCTTCAAACTTTTACAACAATTTTTTTTCCTTTCTCTTCTATTTTTTTTTTCATCTCACTAAAAAAATCCACTTTTGATAGTTGAGCTTGAGTAAAAAAACGAATCTTTTCTTGTATTCTATTCAAGTCCGCAAACTACAAACACGGATTTTCTTACTTCCTTTCTTCCATCCATCCAGCGTTTTTAAAGCATATGTTTACTCGCTTTATGCATATTCATTTTCCCGGAAAATCGACAAAAAGGGAAAAAGGAAACCTGTTCTTTTCCCGCAAAGTGGCTGGGTTAATGTGCTTTTCTCTAAATGATGATATTCATGCTAACAAAATCCACGTTATTTTCTTTGAATTTGCATTTTCGTAAACTTCTTTTGCTCTTTGTGGACGGCCGGAGAAATACAAAAAAAAATCAACCACCACACGCCACATCAGAAACAACTTTCTTTTGGTACCCGGAAAAGTGATTACAAAAAATATAAAGCACTCTTATGACCATGTTTTTTGGTGTACCATGTTTTCTTAATGGGAGTGTTCATACATTTGCAGATTCATGAAATGTAGGACAAAAATACACCATCGTTACAATCATTTAAAAGAGATAAAATTCGCATGTACAGCCCCCACCAATTCGTAGCAATTCATTTACCTACCGCTTTTTGTTCTCTTGAGTTAACAATTTATTTTTAAAAACTTTTTTTTTTTCAAAAGTAAACCAAAACGCGATCTGTGTATGAAAAGTTGATATGGTTTGTCGTTTGTCCGCATGTCCTTCTGCACTTTACTTTCAAGCTATTTTATGCTCAATCAAAAATCTTAAAACTTTCTTTTACAAAGCGCAACGAAAATATTGGTTCTCGTTCTCCTGTTAAACTATACCCTGTTTTTATGAAACCTTTACCCTGAAACTCAGTTTATTTTTGAAATCACGACCATTTTTATTAAGTATAAACACAAATAAACTTTAGTCACATGACTGAACAAAAAAGTTTATTGCTAAGTTTATTGTATTATATTTATGTAAACTAGGGCAGAGTGGGCAGTTGTTGTTTACACTAACATTGATCGTTATTACAAGCCAGCTTACCCGGAGGGAGCAATTTGCTGGGAAGATTTTCGCATCAATTTTCTCTAGCCTGTTCCACGACATGTCTAGAATGGTAGGGCACAAGAACGTGATAGCGCCAACACCACCTCGGTAAGAAATTCTGTTATGTGACACATCGAAAAATTTCACTACAAATCGTCGTCCCTTTGGCACAATCACTCGTTCGATGCTATTGTGAGAAATGTTTAATCCCCCGAGAAGCGTCCTCCTTTGTATCACGGGTTGTTTAAATGTTAAAGTCAAATAATAAATTTATTGCCAAAATCATTATCTTTTTAATATTTTTATTAAAGGAATCCTAATATTTACCTCGCAAAAGTGTCAAAGTTAAAAGAGATTAGCTGATTGTAGCTGAGATCAACGAGTGAGAACTTTTCCCCTGCCAATGAGTTGGGGGTCATCGTCGCCAATTTGTTGTGGTGCAGGTAAAGATGAAGACCAGGGCGGGTTGAGGTGAATGCCAAAGCGGCTGATACAGAGTTTCCACTAACACTACCTCCTCCTCCACCTGATGTGGTGGTGGAATGTGTGGAAGGGCTTTGCTTTCCCTGGATGTATCCCGAATCATTAGGACTCATGGAAGTGAGTTCATTCTCCAACGCTAAAATGGCAGCGTTTCCTTTTCCTCCACCAGATCCTACACTGGTCGCGACATGAATTCCTGTATTGCCCCCTAATATCCCTGCAGGGATAGGTGGCCCCCCTCCCCCAGGGGCTGCGATGCTGAACGAATGTTTTTCCACGCTCTGTATGGCACAGTAACTCAAGTCAAGATTTGTGGCCGGAAATGAGAGGAATGACTCTGACAAAATGATCCCGATCTTATTATGTGAGAGGCGAACTTCAGAGATTTTATTGTGAATGTCAGGGTGGAACATTTGTCTTGGCAATGTCTCTATCCGGTTCCACTCCAGGTTTACATAAGTCAAGTTTCTATTCGAGTAAAAGCTGTATTCACTGAAATAAGATAAATACATGTGAGAAAATCAAAGAAACTCTTTGCCACACACAATAATATGTACAAGTTTGTGCATGCATACGAAAATAAAAAATATAAACAGCTTTCTCTTATGAGTAAATGCATAAAGCTTATTAATAT
>JAHZNC010005219.1:0-24418 GCA_027744095.1 Zhuqinia jingwanae | reverse complement strand
TTTGAGAATAGGAATGATATTACAGCTTTGAGTGCCAGGAATAGACGATGATGACAGGGTGGGTGTAGATTTATCAAGAATTCGCAGGTTTTATTGATCTTTAGAGTTGCCGCGTTTTCGTAAAAGTTTGTTTTCTACGCATTTTGTGTTTTTGCGTTTCTCGTTTCGCTCGTGCATCGTAAGGATCATCCCCATAAGATAGCTATAATATGTTTCCTTGACAAATTGTAAAAGCTCTTAATTGCAATGCCTGAGCAGCACATTTAGTTTGCATTTTGTTTGTACTTATCGTGATATCGGTTTGTCTCATGACGAGTTTGACCACTTTGATTGACCATGTAAATTGAATATCGCTCCGATAAATGGAAACAACGCAAAGAACCAGTTTCCGTGCCATGCAGTACATTTATTGTTCTATCATATCTGGTTTGCTAAATAATAATCATCTGAAACATGACAATTGACTAGATGTAAAACATGACAAACCAACAGACTTGTGATTACATATTGATTTGCACTATGAAAAACTAAAATAAAAGTAGTATTCGAACAAATAAATGTACGTATTAAAATTACATTACAAAAAGTTGTGGGAAATGTATCTTTTAGAAACGTCGGGCTTGTCATTTTGACACATCCGCGCACTGGTGGGCGGACGGCGGATACACATCCGCCGATCTAGTGTCATCTTCCCAGATGGCCATTTTCTTTATGTGAAAACTATATCGGCTTTCATCATCCTGTAACAAAAAAACAAATAGCAAATCAACTTTTTTGTTCTTTTGTGTTTGTCCAATCTCCAAATATTCCATGAATACATTTTAATATCTTCTGAAATATAAGGTTACAAGGCGAAAAAAAGAAAATGTCGCTACTTTTGTCGACCATACTTTTGTCGCATTGTAATGCATATCTACACACATCATTGAAGTAAAAGTGAAAAGGAAAAAATTGTGCGCGGTAAAAAGAAGTATTTTTAGACGGATGTATGATGATGATTATCCCCATCACCGCATGATTTCCTTTCGCCTAAGATCGTCATCATAATAATAATTTGCGTTTTTTTACATTCAACTTTCACTTGTTTGAGCCTTTGTTATTTATTACGTATATACATAATCATTATTATAAGTGATATGATGAATGCTTTAAATGTGAATTACATACTTCAAAGATGAAAATATCTCAAATTGGTTGGTAAGAAAAAATGATTAATGATTGTGATATGAAGTTGTTGATTTGATACCCATCATCATCATTATTATCTTCGCTGTATGCGCGTAAAGATAACATCAACGAGGAGAGCTGAAGGAAAAATAGCAAAAACGTTGATGATTCAAGTAATAATAACTTACTCAACTTGGAAAAATGTAAATTGAAAACTTTTTAAGATGTTGATAATGCAAAGTTGTGGGTGCACCTTGTTGTTCAGCAACTAGGCGTATAAGACCTGGCATACTATAGAGGGTGGGGTTGTATATTTGGCTGTGTATGCTTCCATGTGCAGACTTCACGTTTTTTAGTATAGTATATAGTCAGTTTTTTTCTCGTTGCGTTGCCCTTTTGATTTTCATGATGGTTACGCCTTGTCTTTGATTTCAGCAGTCTGTGAAATCTGTAATCAGTTGGATCATTGCCATCTAGTTAAAATTTGGACTAAAATGTAAGGGGGTAATCGGAATTAAACTTATTTTACTAATTTTGGATTGTTATTCTTTTTCGCAGGATGAAACAAGCATTCCATAATACATTGAACAAAGATACTATTCTCAACTCTCAAATGGAAGGCTTTGAGGGCATTTCTTTTTCATCTAATATAATAGCATAACTCTTTCATGGTAAAATAATTCATTTTCGGCGTTGTAGTGCATGATTATACAAACAGATAGGGATTTACAAATTACAACTTATCTTTGTAGTTTCGTTGTTTCGTTATAGCAAACAAACTTGATCATGATCGCAATAAACCAGAAACACTTTATAAAGCTAAGAAATACAATGGTGTTTATATATAATATAAATAAATAAAATAAAAGAAGAACTAAAAACCATAACATTAAGTTATTGTACTGCTTTTGTTGACGAAGCGAATAAATATATATTTTTTATTTACCAGGGAAACAATACAGGCATAACCCATCATCATATTGAAGGAAAAAATGTATTTTTCTTCAGAATATAATCGTTTCTTTTTTACAAGTGCTGGGCAGGATATTATAACAACATCATTTCCTTGGAATTAAAACAAGTACGAATAAAAGGGAGTTCAATAGCGTAGAATAAAAATCCCGACTGTAAGTAAAGTAAGTAGTGGTGGTTGTATATTTAGGTATATGAGACTGTATATATTATGTTTGCTTGGCATGTAGTGAAAGTGGTTTGTTTGGTGGTGAGTTTTTTTTTCATGCACGGCACTTCTTGTTCTCTCTTGTCAAAATCCCTCCACTCAAAGGATTTTAACCATCCCTGGAGAGAGAAAGCCTTGCCATTGTGATTGTCTGGTATGGGTTTAAAGGTTTCCCAGGCAATAAAATCTTTTTTTATATACTTTTTGTTAGAGAGTGGGGTATGATGTGTCAAGAAAAATAGATGAAGTAAAAGAATAATAAAAAATCACGAAATATGATTGTAGTAGAAAGGCATATGGTTGGAAAGAACAAGAAAAGAGTAAAAAAGACCATGAGACTATATGATACCAAAAAAGTAAATCTGTTTTTTTTTCTGGTTTGGGTGTCGTAGAATGGCTAGCGGACATTCAGACAGGGACTCTGTAAAACTATTGAAGATTGTGTACGTTACATTGTATATCATGCATGGTGGCAAAAGTATAATGATAATGTGACTGATATAGAATATCATATACGAAATATATATGTACATGGGGTGTCTGTGTGTGTGCTTGCATATATTTATATACATAGTATGTAAGTACATTCACCGCAACCAACATAGCCACTAAGAAACCGAAAAAAAACCACTAGCTTCTTATTACAACATACATACCTTGTAGAGGACACTTCAGAATATTGCCATCGTGGTTGTGAATGAACGAAGGCTTAAAACATACATCCATACATACACACACAAAAAAAATTCAAAAAGACTGACGATGACGATAAAACACAGAAAATTGCAAGTTTAGTGGTTTGGAGAGTAAAATAGACAACGACCTCGTCACGAATCCTGTTGAAATTTTCTTTTGCAAGTTCTTGAACTGAAGAAGAATAAGAAAAGCGCACTTTTTACTTATACCATTCAAATATATTGTGCATATATTGGGAAAATAGTAAAATCTCTTGAAACACATTGTGTGAGATAACCTTTCCACACCATCGCATCCATATATTGCATTGGACATTCATTCAACATTGTTTATACAGTAGGCATAATATTATGTAAGTATTCGGTGCGGGCATTATACTGGAAAAGTGCTAATGTTTGTCATAGAGTTAAAGCTGGGACCAAGAATAAAGAACGACCAAACTCTCTCTCTCTCTCTCTCTCAGTCATCACTTTTGTGCTGTACGCAGTGAAGTGCTATAGCAATGTAAGTTATAGAGAACTGAATGTTTACAAAATGTACTTGGTGCGTGGAGTGGTGGTGGAGAGCAGAGTCAGGAGGAATAGTTAAAGGATAGGACGTAATATAATGAAAAACTGTATAACTTTGATTGGTGGTGGACTGGATAAAGACTCACACACATTTTACTTTTGTTGAGCAAAATGAGAAAATGAACAGAAAATGAATCTGTGTAGATGGTGGGCATATAGGTATATCACATTGCAAGAAAGACATGATGTGCAAAGAAAAGCAACAGATTTTTAGTGCTTTTCGGGGAGGAAATGAAAAGCAACAACAGCACCATACATACACATACCGCCTGTAGACCGGGTAAAATAAAAGTATTTATAATAGAACAAAAAACGAAGAAAAAGAGCGAAACCAAAAAACAGTAAAGAAAAATAATAATAATAATACCATTTTGAGAAGGCGACGGTATGGCGGTGGAAATGGAAACATTTTGCGGTTTTGTTAAAGAAAAACTTTTCAGTAAAAATGCGTAGAAAGCAGAAAAATGTCAACTGTATTTACACCTTGTGCTTTTGTTTCGCTTTCCTGACAGAGGTTTACTTGTGCAAGATACCCCAAAAATGCAAAGCATTACACATCCGACATACGCAAAAATCATTTTTCATCTACTTTACACTTGAAACGGGCATATTACCGTTGTGTGTAATTCATTTCATGAGTTTACAGAGTTATAATTTTCACTTTATTTCTATATAATATACTATTCTAAATGTATGGAATATTGTATGACTGGATGCATTAATGTTTAGCCCATAACACATAATGATATCCTAAGGATATTATCCTTATTTGCTCTGTGTTTGTGTGAGCCACGATGATGTGATGATGATCAATATATAAGTACCATATGTACATATGATACGATATTAAATGTGCCACAAAGATAATAATTCTTTGCGGTGACTGGTGACAAGATAATATCATTTGAATCAATGTAGTGCAATGTAGCATATGTACATTGTATGTTGCCATGTATGCAGCAGGACAGGATAAAACTTATCGGATTTATGTACATGCATCTAACCCAGCCTGTATGTTCTTATCATCATCACTCGTTTTTGTAATATGAAGAATACATTTTTTATATGGATAAAGCCAAAAAAAGAGATCTGCCTGCAGTAATACAGATTTTACCTGAACCACACCACCATCTCCAACTCATATGATGACTATATATTATAATGACACATTGTCACCTGATGAATGCAACAAAAGGAAAAGGAAAGAGTTTCTATAATGTAATTTTCATGTTCCTATTGTAGTTTTCTTTTGTCATTCGACATTGATATGTAAAAATCAGACAAAAAAGAGATAATAATGGTAATAATATACGTTGAGAGATTTTTTTTTTCAGGTTGAGCTTTGAGAGCTAAAATCTTTACATGATGAATGAGGTGAGTGAGTGGATTGCTGTATATTTCTGGAACGGTGAGTTATTCCACATGCAAATAAATGAATGAAATGTTAGAGTGAATCGAAAATTGTGAACATTTCATTTTCCCAAGTCAAATTTTTACACATCCAAGTCAC
Organism: Zhuqinia jingwanae; assembly: GCA_027744095.1. NCBI lineage: Eukaryota > Metazoa > Arthropoda > Collembola > Entomobryomorpha > Paronellidae > Zhuqinia > Zhuqinia jingwanae. Next base: position 19,296 of record JAHZNC010005219.1, on the reverse strand, counting down.
ATACGAGCAGAATTGCATTATTTAATATAATACGGGGGTAGGTTGGTTTGAGGGGAAAAATTAAAAGCATTAAAATGCAATCATGTACCACAATAATAATCACATTAAAATTTACACTTGTAATAATATTCCAATTTTTTTGAAGTAAAGGTATTACTACCGTACTTACATGCATGAATGCACTTACTTTCCGTAGATGTAAAAAAAATCTTCTTTTTTTCCAGAGACTAAAAAGCTAAGCTGCATTTTCTTTTTGCTCCATACCTAAGTTTTTTTCTTTACGCCTTTAGTTACTTGGTTGGCATGGTTGGAATAAAAATGGTACATTATTATTTTCATTTTCTACTACATTTTATCACGTAAACCTCTTGTGTCTCCTCTTGTGACTCCTCTCTTTTTCTGCACTTATTTTTAGGTATCTCTCTTCCCGTTGACATGCATCCGTGTTTCTCACATTTCATTTAATGCACTTTGATGATAGTGATAATGATCATTGTCATCATCATCATCATCATCATCATATCATTTCTTACTGGATAATATCAAGGTGGTATGTCAGTGTGAGTGTATTTATATACAGACGTGTGTGTAGAAGTACAACATATCGCATTGCATTTCTATGTACTACCACACACTCACACGTCACTGCTACTTGGCAACGACGACTTGGGACAAACACCTACAGCATTTCTCTGCTGAAATAAAAGATAGAAAAAGGGTAGATTATATTTTTTTTGGGTAAAGGTAAAATAAACCTCATATGTCACCACCACCACTACTACTGCCACACCATTAATAAGGGAGAAGGTTATATACCTACATGTTCTATATCTATTCGTTGCGAGACAGAAAAGAGGGAAAAAAATAAAATATACTTGTATGCATCACGGAGGATATGACGATTCTTGTGATGGCGCGCTGTTGATGGAGGAAAATAATGACATTACATCTCTCTTTCTCTCTTTTATACCGAAAAAGGTAAGTTAAATCAGTTAGCTTTTCTCTTCTATCCGACTGTACTCCGAGTTGAGCTTCCGTTATTATATTATTATTATTATGTAGATACAAATAAATATAAAAAAGAGGAGCAACACCGCGAGTCCTTTTTTTTCCTAAATAATATGATGACTTTTGTTTTTGCTTTCTGTCCCTCTGTTTTGTGCGAAGATATGTGAGTGTGAGTAGGTGTATGCATAGGTACGTAGGTAGGTACCTTTTTTACTCTTTCTCCAGTAACCAGTAGTGGTAGTAAATGTGATGCAACCGGAGAAGTGAGGTTGATCCCAAATATCCGTAGGCACGTGAAATGAAGTGAAATTCCCAGGTCTCCCTCTCTTTTTTTTGGCTTCCCTCACCCTCTATATTCTGTATTGTTAGCAGTGATGATCCACCACTGAGCAAAAGATGACGACGATCATGATAGTGATCATCATCATTTTCATGGCATCACATCATCACATATTATACATACACACACACACACACACGCAGGAAAAGAGAGCAAATTTGTGCTTCTGGCTTAGTACCTTTCATCCACCTACCATCACCACCACCACTACTGCTGCTAATAATATCATCACATTGCAATCATCTTATCTGTCTATCCATCTCTTTATAATTCTCGTGTAGCAGCGGTAATAATAATAATAACCCTAGTGCCACCACACTATATGCCTCGACGGTCGTCGTTGCCGTTATTTCTTCAAAATAAAATGATACAAAATCCATATACACATACATACCTACAAACTTTTGCTAGTATTTCTTTTCACGATCTCCCGATTATGAAATAATGTATATCCTGAATATAAGAAAAAAGTTTACTTTAACTTCTTGCACGTCTACTTTTGACTTTCCTCTGACGCTTGGCTGACAAATATTAGGTGGCAATGCTAACACATTCGCATAGAAAAAGTGGAAACATTACACTGGATACTGGCTGGCTACTGGTAAAGTAGGTGATGCTGGAGCTATTTCGTTTGTATGTGATGGAAAAAAAGCGTGGAGAAGAGTGAGAGGTCAAAGTAGGGAAAAATATACAAACATCAGAGACATGTCATCACATACCTATTTGGCAATACTAAAGTACACGTAAAGGACGTATATATAAATACGCTAACTCAAGTCAAGTCCCAGCAGATAAACTTTCTTTCTAGATAAACAAGTTATGTGGGGACATATGCACATATATATATCTTCTATTATATGTACAAGACTTTGTTTTTTTATGTTATGATGAAAACGACAGTCATAATGTCTCATGTCGAAGGTTTTATAGCCGGCAATTGTACCTGGGGATGGTCACATGATGATGTGTGTATTTCTATATACATTATTATTATTATACAGATATGTGTATGTGTATGAAGCTGAGAAAGAACTCTTTTAAGTTTGCCATCATTGCTTGTTGCAAGTATATTTCAGTTGCCAGTGCCAGCCACACCACCACCATCACCACAACAACTAAAACCAACGTAAGAATAAATAAAGAAGGTATGCAATCCAGGCCAGGGATGATGATGTAAACTGGTCGGAAAAAGAAAGAGAGAGAGAGAGAGAGAGAGAGAGAGAGAGCACACATACAACATGTAATATAATATGTAGGTATATATGTAGTACTATGGTTTGCACAATAATAGTAATAATGATGAGAAACATGAGATTTGAAAGTGAAAGTGAAACTTCTTTAGGGAATCCAACAGACCAAACCCACAATCTAATTAACTTACTCTTCTGCTCTTTCTCCCTTCTACTTCTTTCACACAAAAACACATATCAACATCATCATCATTTTCAACATATCACTCTAACTTTTACATAATATACATAAATATATATACATAACCTATTTGCACTCACACTCACTCTCAGGCAGCAAGCCTTTTCCCTTCATTTTCTTTTTTTTAACTTTCTTTTCACTACTATCACCATCTCTAATAATAAAACCATCTTGTGTTTATGCATAATACAACATTCCAAGACAAAAATCACGCAGTTCTACCATAACACCTAGCATATTATACAAAAACTCACTCATCACCATAAATAGTAGAAGCAACTGGGATGGAACGACCGCTGACATGTATATGTATGTAGCCCTACTTCAATATGTAGCCCTATCAATATATCTACATATACAACGATGACGAGTAATTCACACAATCATACAAACTTTATTTGATGAAGCACACAACATAAAGATATGGATGGTATTTATAGCGAGTACAGAATTGCAATCAAGACCAAAAGTACAGGTTTTTTTTTGATTTGTCGGCTTCTCTGCATTCTGTGTTGTGATTTTCACAACTAATATAAAAGTGGCCACTACATAACTATATATTATTAGCTAATATAAAATATGCTTGTCGTCATAAATAAATGTTTTATTTAGGTATATGCATATATGCAGTTGACTCTCTGGTGAGAGGGTTATCATCATGTGCCCAGAGATGCGATGATATCTAATTCAAATGAATACAATCTCGATTCATAAATACATACCAATGCATAGTATATCACCTAACATCTCATGTTTAACTGTGTCCTATGCAGTTGTTTATTTGGTTGAACGATACAATCATTTTTATAAAATTTGTATTTTGGTATCTATATTATCATTATTATTATACATATTTTATATAATATATAGCATGTAATTTGCTATTCTTCGACTATTTCGTCTTGACGAGTTTTGGATTTGGATTCCATTGCAATCTCAGCAAACCAAAACTTTTCCCCCTATCGAGTAAGTCTCTAGAAGAAATTGAGCCTTTCGTCATCATCCAAAGAAAGAAAACTGGAGAGAGAGAAATGGAAAGAGAAAGATGTGGAACTTGGTGGGTTTGAATTTTGATTAGAATTTCACTACATAAAGTTTTTTTTTTAGTTTTTTTTTATAGGTAGAGTTTATAGTGCAGAGAGGGGAAATATGGTACACCCATCCATACAATATGCATGCATACTACTACCAACTCAATTGACATGATACGCTGAAAGTTTGTGGATCAGTCAAAGAGATTTTCACAGGGTAAAAAAAAACAAGGATACCAATAAAGTGTAAAGTGACTTTGGTGGGAGAGGTGGGAAGCCATTGTATTACACGAACACATTGCGTGTGTGTACACAATCAACTGACCAACCAACCAACCAAGTTAAGCAGCAGAGTCAGAGTCTGATTGTGTGAGTGAAAAACAAATCAAAAGAGTAAATTTTTCCAGGTCACATAATATCATGCTGAGCGACAGGGAGAGAAGAAGAAGAGAGAGAGAAAGAAAAAGAGTCAAGCAAAGTCAGAATGAGAGAGAAGCTGTGTGTTGTAAGGACAGTTTATTTCCTCCTGGGAAAACTAGCAAAGGTCTCTCTTTTTTTTGGTCTTTGCTGCTACTGCACATTATTGTACAACATATACACAAACATATATACATATCCCTCTCTCTCTATCTCATCGTCATGAAGAATGACTTTTTAAGTATTGAATTACATGGACATCTCGCTAAGTGTGGATTTGAGTTTGCTCAATTTTATTTGCTTTTCTCTAACAGCAGCAAATAATGAATTAACCCCCACAGCTACATGGCTATATAATAATAATACTCTCTTCTACACAGACACATGCCACATATAAAAAGTGCAAACACAACGCAATGGAAAAAATATACCCCGTCCAAGTAAAACGACATTTTTTTCCTAATCTTTAGGGTGGAAAAAAAACTAAAGATAATAATACTACACAGGGCAAACACTACTCTCTGCTGGATTGGATGGTAGGATGCTATATAGCAGGAAAAAGGAATACCGGCGGAGCAAAAGCATTGCATAATCTTATCACAGCATTCTCTTCTTTTTTCACGTTTTGATGATATGGGTAGTCGTGATCCAGCTTACAGTTTGATGTCCGAGTTGCACAAAGATAAGGACGGGTACTGGTGATGCTATCTAAAGTTTTCCGACGAAAGTGCAATCAGATATAGTTGTTTGGTTCACTGTGATATTTTTTCCAGGAAGGAATAGATGACGGTAAGGAAATCAGATTACATTTGTAAATAAATAATACAATACATGTAATGAAATGTACAAAAGTATGCGCTGATGCATATAGGAATAGGTGTGTATGATGAGTTGGTAAGGTTAGGTGAATAGGTAAATAATTGCTATTTGTTTTCTTGTTATTTTAGCAAAAAAAAAAACGGCTTGTCATTATTTAATCCCATAACATAAAGCAAGACAAATCGAGTTAATGCTTCATGAAAAAAAAATATACAAGAAACTACTACCATGCATGACCGGATGGGTGCCATAATATATTCAAATTTTGCTTAACATTCCTGTACATGGTGCAATGCACTTTGATGAGATTTAGATTCACACGTATATAATTAATTATATACCTACCTACTTTTGCCTGAATGTAATAAAGAATAATAAAAACTGTCCAGAATAGAAATAAAAAAGTGAGTTATGTATATTTATTTATGGCAGGATGAACATTTACAGCATTTTATGTACATACCTAAGTGTACACACATGAACAAGAAGAAGAAGTGTACAGCGAGAAGAAGAGATGTTATCTATTTATTGCTTATAATACACCTATGCATGTTTACAAATAGAGAATATGAAGACCAACTTTTAATCCAATTTGTCCCTTTTGCGTTTGGTTGCGAAATAGTATGGCTTCCGCTTCCCAAACCATATATTTCCCAGGTTGGATGACATTACTTGGGAGTGTGGAATTGCATCGGAAAGATTTAACCTGTTCATTGAAAAAATTTACTTTTGTATTTCTGTTTTTACCAAAGTTTTTTTTTATTTTTAAATTTCTATAAAAATATAAAACAAGATGACGGATGCCAACGAAATCACACCAGCCACTTTAAAACAAATCGTGGCCGGGCTCCAGACTCAAGACAAGATGGAACGAGAAAAGACGTCAGAGTCTCTTGGAAAGTAAGGTTTTAATAGAAAAGCAATTTGAGAATTTATGTAATTTAATTTTCTTTCATAATCATTATAATTCTTGTTTTAGGCTAAAGGAATGGGTAGAATCAAATCAAAACTCGGATCCATTCATTACTCCAATTGACAAGAAAAGTAATCCCTTTAACGAAAAAGGAAAGTGCATCATCACGTAAACAGTATATTATCCCACCTAAGCAGCCTTGTTTTGAAGATGAAAAAATCTCAACTAGAATTTTGTATTATGTAACATGCAAAAATATGTACTTGCCTCATCTTATCAACATACAAAATATACCTAAAATGCCCTATATTTAATTTTATGCAAAAAAATATATAACACCTGCGGTGAAAAAAAAGTCAGTTTCATTCTTGAGTAAAGAATACAATTGTGCCAATATTATTTTAATGTATCACTGTATACCAATCCAAGACCCGAACGTTGTCTTTTTATGCAAATTTTACATACTTTTTGGCTCAGTGGTCATGTCAATTTTGGCTCAGTGGTCATGTCCATTTTGGCTCAGTGGTCATGTCAATTTTGGCTCAGTGGTCATGTCCATTTTGGCTCAGTGGTCATGTCCATTTTGGCTCAGTGGTCATGTCCATTTGGCTCAGTGGTCATGTCCATTTGGCTCAGTGGTCATGTCTATACATGTCGTGCATAAATTTCAAAAGTAAATGAAGGGTGGTCCAGAGTTGATAGTCCGTATAATCATCTCGGTGAGTATGTAGAAGACTCCAGTGTATATATTATGTTGTATGTATATTATTTATCACATCCATGGATAATTTTGTTGTTCATTCTTTTGTGGTTTAGTTGACACTACGATGCACGTTATATTCAATGTACAACTTGAATTTTAAAGGAATAAAGTTTTCACACCTTAAAAAAATAATGCACGTTTATTTGGTTTGTGATATAAATCCTGTCGTTGCAGCTTTTTGCCACACGTGTCTCATTTTTCTTTCTTTGGGCATGATTACCATTATCATCATAATTTACTGCATTTTTTTAACAACACTACAAGCAAATCATCTTAAGGGGCAAGATATAATATTGTAGACAATCACTAAAATATGCATATAGTGGAATCAAACAAGTTTTACATAACTATGTACACGTGTCTAAGCATAAGCTCTGAGCATAATATTATGATGAGCTGCATCTACATGCTTGGCACTCAATTTGAATTTATGTAAAAGCAGTCAATTTAAAAAAAATTAAGAATAGAGATTGTGTGGGTTCAGTATTGGGCATTGGATGTTTCAGTATTGAATAAAGCTGTAAGAATCGCCATAAATACGTAGCCGAAGGTACCTATATTTAACAAGTTTGGTTGAGTTTTGCTTTTTGGCCAGTGTTGATCTTTTTACCCCCAGGGGAAGGGAGATGAGATGCAAACTAATAGCGTTCTGATAGTTATGACCTAAGGTATCTGTGTGCCAATTATGAAGCCATTCGACATTCGAGTACACCAGTCCGGAAAATATGACGAACGGACAGACAACCTTGCCCAACTCAATACTATAGCTGATGATTATTTCAGCTTAGGAATAAATTGAATTGCGATTTTTTAAGTTAAGTAATAAATAATAACTACATTTATATTTAGGATTTTTTCCCAAGCTTATTGGTTTTACAAAATGAAAGTTTTTATTCTGGTAGTAAATTTACCTGTGACATTGATTGTTGCAGCTGTCAGTTTTTATTTGCAACTGGCGGAATGTATAAAATTGTGTACATGGTTTTTAAAAACACAGTGTATTGCAATGGGTAATTTTACAAATATTTATAAAAGAAACTTTATGTTTTGCTAATTAAGTTAATTAAGTAAGCGGCTAATTACTTTGAAATAACTTTTTATTTCATCCTATTGTGTATATCGTGATGTATTATTGCAGTTTTTAAATGTTTATTTTTTATCAGAGCGGTTTCGATTTGAAGTGGCCAGAATTTTACGCAGACTTACTCACGATTTAATAGGACATCTTTTATATGGCCAGGAGTTTATTACCGTCAAAACCTTATTTATTGATAACCCAATGAAAGGTGAATTTACACTGGAGGATGATGACTCATCTTGTACCTGTGAAATTATTACAGAGGAGCCAACAGGTACCCACAACATAACTAACATCTTTTCCTAAAGCAGGGCGCACCTTGGAAAATGAATGAGTTGCGCGTGGCGAGTAATAATTAAACAAAACGTATACAAATACCTACCTACATATCTATATAACTTCACTCAAACTTGGAATGCAATCACCCAAATATCCTTGAAAGTACAAATAAATTTCTAATATACTTCGGTTTTAATTTTTCTGTTTTTTTTTCAATAGAAGAACCACCATGTGCATACACAATTACCCTAGAATCCGCCAGCATTGGAAGGCGCTTGAGCAGAAGGAGAACAAATATGGTACCAGCACGAGATGGTTAATTAAATGGTCGGGTCGGGACTGGGATTGTGAGATGATTATAATTTACAGCGTTATACATTTTTTTTTGTCTGAGGTTCACTCGTGAGAATAATTCAACTCTTTTGAGTACCTTCATTTTACGAGAGAAATACAGAAACCAGGTGCCGGTCTTTTTCTCTAAACCGACAGCTTTAATTACATCCTTAAATATATGAGCTTAGTGAAAAACTAAGCCATTAAAAGTTGAATGTCCCACCAAATGCGTATAATTTTATTCATATTACGATATTGTTATAGTAAACCATGTTTGCTAAATTACCTTTACAATATATGTATTTAGTGTACTGGTTGGAATTTTTATAAGCTTTATACCGGTTTAATGTCATGCTATATACAATAAGTAATATAAATAACAATTATTGAAATATTGCCGTGAAACCAACAAATTAAGTTTACAGAAAAAAAAGGTTTGCTCAATTTCATTCCAGTGTTAATTTTTTTTTGTCGGTATGGTGGTATTAGCAAGTACAGACAACACAAACGGCAGAACACAAAATTGTTCATAAAGTAAGCGTCTATTTAACTTTTGAAATAAAAGTATTATTAAAATTTATTGTTTACTTGTGCAACTCTTTAAGAAAAAAAATTATACAGGTACCTATGATTTTCTTCGGCCATATGTACCACAATCTATAATGCCAACTACACGACAACTACATAAATTGTTCTTGGTATTGTCAGTCAATGTGCATCACTGGTTTTTCATCTGCAGACAATGTGCGCAATTCGCAAGTATTTTTAAAAAAAATCAAATGAATGTCCATCTTAAACCATGTATACTTTTCTTTGTTCATGTTCCTCTATCTTTTGGCACTGCTGCAACAACAAAAAAACTGCCCACAATCAGTCAAAAACTCTAAATCTACTTACGCAGTCGAGCTAGAGATCGTTCAAAAATGTTCAAAAAATTTGTGTCAAAAATGACATACACATTTTTTTTCTTTGTACAATATGACAAGCTTTATTATTTCAACTCGGACTAACCTCAGTTGATGGTGTGATGGACTGACCCCTGCTAATTGACGTGCATTTTTGTATTATATAAAATATTTTTCCTCTGCAAAAATATTATTGTCCAGACAAGATTGGGAATTTTCGGATAGGAGCAATTTCCAAAGTAATACTTGATTCATGCCGTGTACTTGTACAAAATATATAGGGACATACAAAATCAAACCTGCAAAAAATTTGTGGAAAAAACTAGTTGAGTAGTTTAGCAAGTAGAGTTGATCAAGAAAGCCCTCGGGCCAAAATAACACAATTGCAACTGGTTGGAGTTTTGCCACTCTGCTGGAGTGTGTGTGTGCGGTGGTGGACTCTTGTTTAAATCTAGCAAGATACATAATGTTTTATTTGATGGCAGGTTTCGTGGGAATTGCAAGTAGCTAATACATAATAATAAAAATATTTTTTTTACATATCCGTGTATCCCAGAGCAGTGTTACTACAATGTGGCAACTTTTTACAAGGATGATTCCAGTTGTTGATAGCGTATAAAGTAGGATCACATGCTGTGGTACACCCACACCCTTCTTCCCACATTTGACGACGACCACGATATGATAATACACATTAATTCATATCTAAATTCTGTTACGTACGATGCATCTACAATTTTTATTATGAGATCGTATCAAAATACAAACATGTTTGCATTATCTTACATTTATCTTAAATCCTCTAACGTCAGGAATTTAAATTTTCCAATCTTAAGTAGCTATGTACTCTGCTATCACCGTCATTAAAGAAGCTTAATACACCCAACATCACTTCATTAGGATTATTATACTTAATTTGAAATTATGACAAAGTGGTATTATTTCTACCTTGTCCCAACAAGTACCCAATACTTTTACTCCGTGTAATCCTTTTGTAAGCAGTTTACTTTAAGCAGGGCATGAATAATGGCGTTTTATTACAAATCATCAGAGCTTAATTTACTCACACTGGAGGCGACTCGTTTTAATAATGTCTACACTTTGAGGAAATTTTATAAATTTTTTCCTGTTCTCTTTCCTTGCCATTAACCTGAGTTGTTTTTGTTTAATTCTGCAAAAATGTACATACCTAGCGGATGTTTGATGTGCATTTTTTTTAAATTTAGGAAGAACTAGAATTAATACATGTATAATTATGATTGGGAATTGAGATGACGCTACATGTAGGTGCAGTTGTTCGTTAAGTCGTATAAAAAATAAATACACTGGCCAACTTGGTATTTAAGTTATTGTCATTATTAGTCATAAGTCAGTTTGCCATAAAAAGTTTAATGTCTTTCCATTGCAGCTTCTTTTTTTTTGCCAAAAAATCCAAATCTCATGTTTTCCTAAATAAAAGTTCAATGCACACGACAAATAATAATCTTTTTACTAGGAAATCTGTAAACGTCAAGCGAAAAAGCCGAGCCCATTGTTTGTATCACTCGCATCAGGCCAAAAAACCAATGACGAGTGCATCATCCACCAAGAAAATAAAACCCGTTTACACGAGCTATAACTTGCGCTGCAAAATATACAAATACCTATATAATTTTTTACACACGACAAGTATGATGTTGTAGGCTTTTTTCTCTATCGAAAGTGAACACTTATCTTTCAACTATAAATGTATGTCTGTGACATAAACTCATATGAGCTCTGCTGTTGACTCTGCTGCTACTACCCTTTCCATTTAAAATGAACAGGGCTATACATGGCATTGTTGGCATCCGACCGACTGATTTTCCATTATATTTACTCTAAACTTTGTAGAGCAAAAGAGAACATGGATTTCGTAATAATCATACACACATTAAAAGCCAGAAATAACTAACTGTGGGACTTGACATAATCATGAGTGTAAAGCAACTCAAAAACATGAAGTATAAAACAATGACGTCTCCATCTCATACTTATATGCATACCATGTACACACATACACATACTTATACACAGCAATACTAGCATATATGTAGTTAGTAAATGTCGGTGTCGGTGAAGTTTTTCAAGCTAAAGTGGAAAAAAAAGTGGACTTCCCGTCCCGTCACTATTAAGTAGCGTCTCTTCTTTCACTCCTTCAACCGCGCATAAGAAAATAAGGTTATTACCTCGAAAAGAATCATTTTGTATCACTTGTTTTACGTATCCCCACAAGATCGTTATCATCACTTCTCTCCATACAACCAAGCATTTAAAAATATTGCAATTTTACGATGTTTACTAAGTTTACTTATTGTTAAGTTAGTTGAGCCAAAGAGCAAAAACAGGGTGTCATTATCATTATCACTTACACACGCTCATCTCACGACTTTTTTTCCCTTTTGCCAAGAGTTGGGTTGGGTGGTTGGTAAATGCTGGCTTTCCAATGAGCAACCTTTGCTTTAGTTTTACGCACAAAAAATTGTAAAAAAAAAAAGTTTAGCTCAAGTCTGGAGATTGGTATAAATTCATTCGACTGCCATTCAAAAAGGTTTAATACTGCTTGTTCAGTTATCTGAATATATAGAAACGGTACTTGTGCACGCTACACTTCAAGCACGCATGTGCGGCGGCGTCTGTTAAACCTGAAATTCAAAGCAGCTAATTATAATTATTGTTGTTATTTATTCAAAAGGTCTGCTAGATTATAGTGATTTCTTATTAAAACATTTTAAAAAGTGGATCATCAGTTAGCCGTGTCCTATTAACCGGAATAAAATGGGTCAGTTCAAAATCAAATGATTTTTTTTAATTAAAAGTTTTTGCTTTCATATGAATTCGTGTAAATTGTTTGTTGTTTGGCTCTCGTAAGAATTTAAATATTGCTCGAATTCCAGTTGCCCATAAAAATCAAGCTTGGATAACGTCTGTGCTTGATGATGAAGATGCAAACAAAGCGATTGTTCTCGCAAGCTCACTAAGACGAGTGCTGACAACTAAAGAAAATTGTGGCTGTCTACACGCCCAATGTTTCTGAGGACGCTCGGTACACTTTTTTTGTTGTTGCATAATTGGAAATTTTATAATTTTCTACATAATGCGGTCTTCTATTTTGGTGACATACCTTAATTATTCATTACATTTTGTGTAGAGATTTACTACGTGATAAATTCGATTTGGCCTTGCTAATCGATGAACGAGTTCCTCATGGCGTGCATGATGCGGACTTTGCTAAAGTTTTCGCATTTTCTTTCAACATCTTCCAAAAATGCGTGTATTTGTCCACTTCCACAATGGTAAGTATTTTGTAAAATATTTAGCATTTAGCAAGGCGATTCAAAAAAAGAGAGGAGAATTCATTGGAACTGAAAAAAAACTTTGTTTTGCAAAGGTTCTCCAAAACTGTGATGACATCTTTGACACTACTACCTCGTTTGCGGCTTGTGTTGACTCTGACAATGTTGTTGATACATCGGTTTTTCTCTTTACCCCATCCATTCGCCACTATAAAGCAATGAAAAAAATTGTTGGAAATGGAAACGTTTGGAAAGGTACCGATCAAGGTTAGTATTCCTGCAAGAATAAAAAATAAATAAAAATACGTTTAAAAGTATTGGATTATCGGTGTTTGATTTTAATGTCTTTCTAAACAACATACATTTTACAGGAAGCTTTTCAACGTATTTTGGTAAATGGCTGTTAAATCAAGAACCAACCGTTGTTACACTGAATGCGAAATACAATCAAAAAGTTTCATTGATTGATGAGAAGGACATTTATGACGGGTATGGCGAAGACCAGTGGAAAGTAAAAACATATCTATTTTGTCACATCCTTAATTTTAATATACATTCTTCACAGTTTGCACTCGGATCTAGTGATCGTCAACTTTGTTGATGTTCATCCAATTGAGGTTGCTGACAAAATCATGGCTTCAAGTATTACTACACTGGGGGTTGTTGAGTCGGTTAGTACGAAAAGCTGTAATTATGTGGCATGCATGTATTATATTAATATGATAAATGATAATTTAGAAAGACGATCCTGAATTTTTTTTAAAATATTTTTTTAGTTTATTGCTGACAAGTGGCTTACAATTTATATGGAAGAGATCCGAACAAGAAGTTGTTTGCAAGCAGCAGAAGATGTGAGCCAACATGTCCATTTATGTGTTTGTTTTATATTTATGCCAAAAAATCTCACGTTGTCACTTTGATTTCCTTTGCAGGGTTTATTAGATGCGGAAGAGCCGGCTAATGACAATGAACCAATAGCCGTAATTGGCATGGCTTGTCGTTATCCAGGTGGAGCTAACAATCCTGACGACTTTTGGAAAATGCTAATTGAAGGTAGAGATGCACAGATATGTTATTTTTCGAATGTTTGTGTCAGTGATCTATTTGGCACTTTTTAAATGGACATATGTCAATTTTATGTCATCCAAGATTATAAAATGACAAATTGACTTAAAAATGTCAAAAGTGGCATAACATTGGACATGCTAAAACATTACAGTGTAAACATGATGCTGATTAAATTACATAAATGCATTGGAAACATTCAAGGGCGAGAGGGGATAAATCTACTACCTCAACATCGTTGGACCAGGGACTCTGTAATTCTGCAACCACAAACAAGAAATGTAGAAGCTGGATTTCTGGACATTCACATTGACGAGTTTGGTGGGTGGATAAACCTTCTTTTTTTTAAATTCATTCTGATATTCGTCTTTTTAAAAATTTGTTTCATTTCATTCTTCCTCTGAAATGCAACAGACGCAAAATTTTTTGGTGTTAGCCCCAAGGAAGCCATGTTTCTCGACCCTCAACAAAGGCTTTTGCATGAGGTGACATGGGAGGCACTAGAAGATGGAGCTGTGGATCCATTGTCCCTTCATGGAAGCCATGTTGGTGTATTTGTAGGTAGGTTATTTCCAATATTAAATGTAATTTTCCGACCTTGTAAACACCCCTTCAAAAATTATCATTTCTGTTGGCATTATTCCCATTTATTCGTCCAAAATAGAAACAAAAAAAATCCACTATGCACACTTGTTCTCCTTTCTCTTTATGTGTTCCCTGGTCTCTTCTTTTTCAATTTTTAATTAGCATTTTGCAAAAAGCAGTGCAGGCACACACATACCTATACAACTCAATGAGATGCTAATATTCGGGATGCTATAAAATTAGTTAAGAATGTACTTTTTTTTAAACATCAACATTTCATGATTTCAGGGTCTTGGATTCATGATTACAAGGATATTGCAGTTCGTATTCCCGACGTAGACTTTTTCCGAATTTACATGGGCAATTCAATTGCCGCTGGAGCAGCTCGTCTCTCCTATTTTCTTGGAACTACAGGTCCCAGTATTGCTACAGAATCTGGTTGTTCCTCTGCCATCGTGGCAGTTGATATGGCATGCAAAAGTTTGAGAAATAGGGATACCCATCTGGCGATTGCTTGTGGAGTTAACTTGCTTATTCATCCGTTTGACCATAACCGTCTTAGTTTTGTAGTTGCTCCTGATGGTCGATGCAAAACATTTGATGCCAAAGCTAATGGTGAATTTGATTTAAACATTAAGGGACATGAATTTCCAAAGATAATACGTAATTACTTGAAATTTTATGATATATCTATGCAAATTATATAGGGTTTGGCAGAGCTGAAGGATGTGGTGTTTTGTTAATGAAACGTTTATCTGAGGCTGTAAAGGATGGAGATAAAATTTGGGGACTGATTAAAGGATCTGCTGTAACACAAGAAGGGACAAGTAAAAGCTTAGGTACTCCAACTGTTCAGTGTGAAAGTTTGGCAATGGAACTAGCTTTGAAGGTAAAACAACCTCAACCCATTTCAAGTCAACCTGAATAAAAATAATTTTATACTAACATAAAGTTAATACAATGATGCTTATGTAGGATGCTGATGTCGACCCAAAAGATGTTAGCTTTGTTGAGACCCATGGAACTGGAACACCAGTTGGTGACCCCATGGAAGTAGCTGCCATTGCCAATGCATATGGTACTCGATCAAGACTTCAGCCTTTGGTAATTGGTTCAGTCAAAACAAACGTGGGGCATACTGAGTCCTGTTCTGGAATCACTGGGATAATGAAAGTCATTTTAGCAATGAAGAACCAAGTTATCCCCCGACATTTGAACTTTGACGAGTTGAACCCAGAAATAAATCTTGATTTAATACCAGCGGTGATCCCTGTACAAGAAATTGAATGGCCACGCGTCGTCGGAAAACCGAGGATTGCTGGAGTAAGCTCTTTCGGTATCAGTGGAACAGATGGCCACATAATTGTTCAGGAAGCTCCTGATGAGCATGTGATTTCTACAGATTCCCGAATCGGCCTAAACTGTACACGTCCACTACATCTTATGAAGGTTACCGCCAAAACTCCAGAGTCCCTTGATGAATTGCTTAAGAAACATCACGAGTTCTTAAACATGGACCCTGACAAAATTAACTTTGCCGACTTACGCATACACTGCAAATGTTGGAAGAGCAGCGTTCAACCACAGAGCCTTCATTGTTGCAAAGGACGCCCAAGAAGCCGTGAACGTTATCAAATCAAATTCCTTCCAGCGTAAAGAAGTTCAGCCTGGCTCAGCTGGTAAACTCTGTTTCCTTTTTACTGGACAAGGATCCCAGTATCCCGGAATGGCTACTGAACTGTACAAGTCAAGTCCCATTTTCAGGATGGCTTTTGATAAGTGTAATCGGCTCCTCCAAAAGATGTATAACATTTCCATTAAGGTATAATATTTATACTATTATATTATTAATGCTAATATAAGTATAGTATAATATTCCATGCATACTATTTTCATTCAATTAAGGATACCTTGTGGTCAACGAGTCCCACCGCTGCAAATGATTTGAGTAGAACATTGTATTGTTGTCCCTCAGAAGCGCAATTAGTTTGGTGGCTGAAAGAAGTCGTTTGATTGACGAACTCCCACGTGGGAAAATGATTGTATTACGAGCTAATAAAACCGCTGCTGATGCTCTACTCAACGACTTCATTGCTCTGAATTGTGGTAAATGGCTGGACTATGCCGCGTTAAATTCGTCTGATCAAACGGTGCTTGCCGGAGATGCGAAAACCGTTGAACAATTTGCCGAGTTCTGCGAAGGAAAGGACACAAAGACCATTATTCTGGCGGCCACGCATGCTTTCCACTCTCGTCATATGGACCCCATGCTCAAGGCATACTCCTGCGTAGCTTCAAAAATAAAACCTGGAAACTCTCTTGGTGAAACATGCCAGTATATTTCAGGAGTCGAAGGAAAACTTTTGGAGAAATCATATTTGCTCAAGCCAGACTACTGGGTACGACACACCCGAGAAAAGGTTAGCTTCATTGAAGCATGCAAAATTGCGCACTCGGAAAATTGTACGTTTTTCTTGGAAATAGGACCTCATCCTGTTTTATCCGCGCTTGCAATGGCAAACATTGACGGTTCTGCTGTGCGGTGCTTTCCTTCTCTTCGTCGTAACAAGAATGAATGGGAAACAATTCTGGAGAGTGCGGGAAAACTTTTCTTAAACGATTGGAATGGCACGATTAACTGGAAAGGGTTTGATGAATATTTCCAAAGGAAAAAAGTGGTTGTTCCATTTTACCCCTTCAACAGAAAGAAAATATGGGCAGACATCCATTCCGTACCACAAAAGATTCATCCTCTTCTTGGAGCCCCTGTTCAAAATGCATCGGCTATAACCTTATTTGAAAACGCTTTGACTGTTAAACAAGCCCCATATTTGAATGATCACCAGATTGGAAGTAGCATTATATTCCCCGGGGCTGGCTTCCTAGAAATGCTCTTGTCGGCTGGATACAGCCACGTTCAATGCCTGCATGAAGAATTCATTTTACCCCGTCGTCCTATTTTGCTCAAAGATATGAGGATCGAATCACCACTTGGATTATCTGATTCGTCGGCTACCACTTTGCAAGTAGTGGTGGATTTGTTGGAAGAAAACATTGATTCGGAGACAGTGATGGCCGGGTACAAGACCAGAGTTTTTCATTGGAACAAGGCTGAGGACGGTAGTGGTCATTGGGTAAGCCACGCCTCTGGCATGTTCATGCCCCTTGTCACTGACGAAGCCTTGCTAAACATGAAGGAAGTCGACATTAAAGCGATACAAGAGACTTGGGAAGAAACAACGGGATCTGCAGACCTGTATAAAAGGTTGCCTGAAGTTGGGCTTCGTTTTGGTCCCACGTTTCAAAGTTTAGAAAATGGATGGAGGAAATGCCATGAAAATAGTAAAGAAAACGTTGGTCTTTTGGTTGCGGTGAAAGTGCCAGAAGCAGTCAACAAATATATTGCGCATCCTGTGTTGGGTAAGCGATTTGCAATTAATTTGTGACTTGCAATCAAGTAATAATATACCTAAATTACCGAAATAAAAAATGCACATTTCAAATCATTATTTATCATTTATGTTGTATAGTTGACGCCATGATTCAAGGTGCCATGTTGTGGAATACTACAAGCGGTGCAAAAGAAAAGTTTAGCAAGAAATTACAGGTTCCAATTAGAGTGGAACAATTTACCTGGCTGAGAACAACGACCTCCCCTTCCAGATTTGTGTTTGTGCAAAAAGATGATAAAGACATTGTTCGAGTAACTTTACTTGATGGTGATGGCGCAGCCCTCATGACCTTGAGTGGCGTGGACTTTGTGGAAACTACTGCTAGTGTAGTGGAATCTATGATAACCAGTCAATCCTCCCAAATACCCACAGTTTGGGAAGAGGTATGGCGTCCTAAACCAGGTCCAATGGAGTCACAAATTATATTCTCCAAAATTGATGGACAAATCTTCACCGACGAGGTCGTAAAAAAGGCACACGAAATGAATGAATTAGAAGTTGTGGATCAAACCGTGTATAATCATCTTGACAGGATTTCCGTTGTCTTTTTTATTAACACTCTGTATGATCTGGGGTGGAAGCCAGAGTGTGGCAGACAATTTACTGTACAGGAACTGATGACGGAGCTCAACATTGTCGACGCCTACACTAACTTTACCAGATTTTTCTTGAAATGTATGGCTAGTGAAGGATATCTGTCGTGTGATACCGTTTCTTCTACACTTTCATTTGCCGTTCTCAGGTCTCTCCCGACCGGAGAGGAACTTTCCACTACTCTTCGTGTTTCCAATATAAGCGTCGCAACGGAAGCTTCTCGAGCTGATTTGAAGACAATTAATTTAATTGGTGCCAAGTTGCTTGACATCTTACTTGGAAAAGTTGATCCCCTAAATATTCTTTTCCCCGATGGTACCGGCATTGGACTAGTGGATGCTGTTTACGAAACGTTAAATGATATAGTTACAAGATCTGCTAATCTCTTATTGAACGCCATCATCTCCCGATATCTCAAAGGTGTTTCCGATCGACAAACAGGTGGAAAACTAAGACTTTTGGAGGTTGGTGCCGGCACAGGGACTTACACTGGCTTGTTCTTAGATGTTCTTGCAGATGTAGGTTTAGACTTTGAATACCACTTCACAGACATCTCACTTGCGTTCTTCAACAAAGCAGAAGAAAAATTTGTCAAGCACAAGAAAAATATAATTTATTCAAAGCTTAATATTGAAGAGGACCCATTGTCCCAGGGATTTTGTCCAGGTTAGCATTTATAAAGTTCAGTTTGCACAATTCTGTAATTAAGAAACATATAAACAACAATATATAGACTATTTATAATGAAAGTTATGTTAATATTTAACAGGATACTTTGATCTGGTCATTGCTGCTGAGGTTAGTTAGTACACGATTTATATATATGTATATATATTTTTATAAACTATTTTGCATGAGTATCAGTATAACGACACATGAAGTAAAATGGGTGATAATACGTTTTTATTAGGTTATCCACACCACTAGAAATATAAAGGAGACATTATCCAATCTTCGTATGTTGATCCG
>JAHZNC010005218.1:0-15561 GCA_027744095.1 Zhuqinia jingwanae | reverse complement strand
ATAAAAAACAAATATGTACCAAGTAATAAGGAGGTATTTCCTAATCTCCTTTCGCCACAACAAAGGGCGGAAGATGTCAATCAATGTATTTTATAAACCATTCTTTGTATACAATTTTGAAATCAAAGTAAGTTTTTTATGACATATTCTATTTACGTGCTGATTTAATTTGCAATAAAAATCCTTGTGCTTGTTGTTAAAGATATTTAGTTTACAACTCAAATTACTGGGGTTATATGCAAGCTATTATCGTTTATTAAAATGCCGACTTTACTTGGATATTTTTATTTAATACGCAGATAGAAAAAGTTCACACTTTACTTTCTTATTAAATTTGCAAATTTTTATTTTACCATACAACGGTTAAAGTAAAATCAAATAGTATTTTTTTGTAAAACTCATTTCACACTTTGCACTATTCAAAAGTTAAGATACGACTTATAATGTGTTTTTTTTGTTGTGTGCAATTATAAGAAGAAGTAAAAATGAAGAGATGTAAATGTGTGTATACCTACCTGAATACATAAAAGAGAGGATGTTATGGAAATAACATTGCATTATATGCATGTTTTATGGCTCGTGAAATTCCGTGTGAATTGTATTCTTGTATTCATTTTTTTTCATTTGATGATTGTACATGTAAAATGAGCGTTTGATGCGTTAAAAATAGGAGATTAAAGTGTCGTTTAATATGATGCCCAGCATTTTAAATTAAGTGTAAGAGTGATATCCCACGACACAGCATTTTCACACGCTAATTAATTAGCCATGCATTTTAACGCCTCTTTTACTACATCAAAACTCACAATTATTATTATGGTATCGAAATAATGTTGCCAAGTCAAGTTGGTAGGTAGGTACCTATGTACATTTGTTGAAAAATGAGCTTTAAAAAAGTGTACGTGTCTAAAACTCCTACGAAAACCATGATAATAAAAATGGGAAAACATTTCCATAGGTTATTATTAAACAAAAATCCTAATTATGTGGTAGTGGTAATCTGAAGTATGTACTCTTGATATCATATTCATATTCGTAGGCATCATTAAAATATGAATAATTATTGTAGAAACAATTCCTCATTTCAATTTTTTAAAGCAAGTATCAAGTAGAAAATATGGATACTTGATTCACTGCATATTTTCTGCGAATATTTTTTGCATCGCATCTAGCAAAAAATAATGCACTATTTAATTTTTACTTGTAAAAGGAAGCACTCAATTGTTTTATTTACAAATTGAGTTTATTGAAATACTTCAATAATATTGGTACATATTTCGCTTGCTTTGAACTGTAAGTAAATTCACTCAATGATAAACAAAATGTTGCAATTAATTATACTCTTATAACTGGATGGAGACTTGACTTGATAGCAAATTTAGCAATGGACATGAATATCCCAACCCATTGGATCAGATTGTATGATGACGTTGGAATAAAATAAGCGTGCAAAGATAATATATGCTCATCAGACTGGATACTCGAAATCATGAAAAATAATATGATAACTAAAATATGCATGCATTTATGCACTATATACGCGTTTTATACCCTATATCACACTCAGATTATCAAAGGTACACCATATATATTTATAAATTATGTCATGCATGTATTTATCATGTCCCGAGAGGAGCAGGAGCACAACAACAAAATGGCGACATTTAGGAAAATTGCGCGTTGGTATTTCTACCACCATGAAATCTTGAAATCTTTCACAAATTGCTGTGTATTCGCAGTTATGTACTTACATGGCTCGCATCTCTATCACATTTCATGTTGTTTTCACAAATACAGAAGAAGAAAAATGAATTCCTTTTTTTACTCTGAGGAATTTTTTTGATAGATAACCATGTTGCATCATTCATTCTCGTCGTCATGTAAAAACAATCATCTACCTTAAATGCAAATGTACAAATATTTTTAATGAGTTGTGTGAATGGTGAGACTCGATTAGGTATTTGGCTTGCACAATAACTGCTCACACAGTCGCCTGATTATGCAAAACCAAATCAAAGGCTGCGTCAACAAATGATTAATTCCTTCTCAGAATACAGTATATATTATTGAATTAATATTATGCCAAAATATAAAAAAATCCCAGAGGCATCCTTAACTTTCTAACATTACGTACTTACCTCTTCTTGTTTAGAAACCTCAAAAGCGAAAGAAAGGAAACCTCACATATTTTTTTCCATCCTCCTCCCAATTATCAATCACGTCACCTACAAAAACATGAGCATGTTTCCTCCCTCTTATAATCCTCTAAATCCCATCACCACCACCACTTTAAAAAAAAGATGCACAGTTCTGCTACGCTATATCTGTATACATTATGTTATAGTTAGTTTAGCTTTGTGGAACTTAATATTATTACATTGCATATTATATTGCATTTTTTATTATTGCATTCACTTTTTTTCTTACATAACTTTTGCTTATTAATGCATTTCACATACTTTCTTGTCGTCTTCTTCTCTGTTGAAACGCTGATTTATTTTCTTCTTCTTGTGAGTCACATGATAATAATAATAATAATAACTAGTAGTCTTTTTTACATTGCATGACTCTGCCGAAATAAAAAGTTGTTTTTCTATTGTTTTGCTATTTTGTTACAGTGAATATAATGCATTTTGAGAATGCATGCTGATGTCATGATGATGATCATCATGATGGAACGCTCATTATTTTTCACTGTTCACTTCTTCTTCTTTTTTCAGTACTGCCAAAACCAACAACAAACAAAACTATTTTCCCTTGAAAGCACCACCATCACCACAACATTTTTTTGTTTGCAATGCAGCCAGTCATCTTTTAAAAAGAAAATTGTAGAGAAAAAATCAAATCTCGGTTTTTCTTCTTCTTCTGCTCACCTTGTAAACATTTATATTATTTCACACGGTATAATGTGTACATACACTATTCTTTTTTTCTTCTTCTTCTTCGGAAAAACGCATTAAACCTCTTTTCCTCTTTATTTCATACTGCTGCGCTGCTTCATTCGCTTATTTTTTTATTGCCATGTTATAATGGTGGATACACACTGTGAAATGTAAAGTAAAGAACAAAAAAATAAGCAAGCAAATACTCTTGCTCTCTCTCTCTTGCAAAGAGCCAAATCATGACGATCGTCATCATCAGAAATGCAATGCACATCCGCATCATCATATATTATCATCATAATCATGCATCTCGTACAAAACCATCATTCCACAACATATACATAGGTGCATTTACAATCAGCGAAAAACATTATAAACATTACCACCACGACTTCCATTTACTACTACTACCACCACCACTACTGCTCGCATCAGTGTTTCTCAGTAAAGTTGTGGAAGAAGATACAACAACGCAGAAAAAAAAGTGAGAACACGTGGAGATTTTTTGGGAATGCTTTGGATGATATGCTGAGTAACCATCAAGGCACACCGAGGTCATTTCACTCTCTTCTTCTTTTTCTTCTTCTCTCTCTCTCTCTCGGTTTGTGATTTGGTGGCATAGCATATGATGATGGCAATCCATCCATCCATCCGTCTCTCTCTCTCTTTTCTCAACTCATCTCATCATCATCACATTCCCATCATCTCTTCTTTTCCTCCACACACACATCTTTTCTCATTTATCTACGCATTAATGCGTTGCATTATAGCAACACCAGCAAAAAAACAGCAGAGTCATTTTTTTGTAAATGTATAAGAATGAAATGTAGGTAGTGTGCTTTGTACAAAACTGTGTTCCCATCCATTTTCAAATTCATCATCATCCCCATATACACTTCTCTCTACTTTATATATAATAACTATATATATACAATTTCTATACATGCTCGCATTATTCAACTTTTTCTAATAATTCAATTTGAATCGCTTCTGCTTATTTTTTCCTCCAACTACTACTCCTACTCCTGTAGCAAGGGAAGAACCACAAAAATGAGTTTGTTTGTTGTTTTCTGCAACGTATGTTGTTGTACAATTAGCATTCAAGTAAAAAAAGCGCAGCAGGTATTATCGTTCGCTGCAGTGCACTCACACCGAAGCATCTTATATGCATTGCTCCGGATGACATGATAAATGATGATGATGATGATTATGACTGTACTGCACGGCAGCAAAAAAACAATGTAATACATTACACGCATAATGGTTCCCCTTTTAAGTAGATAATTTATAGAGCTCTGCACTTTTTTCTCTGATTACATTGCATAATAATAATAATAATAATCATTTTTACTTGATGTCTTTTACTTATCCATCATCCCAAACCATTTATATATGCATGCACTTTGGTTACATCCTGTCAACTTTTTTTTCTTCAGAATTCTTCTGAATTGCATGCAATTCTTAAACCTTTATGCATTGTTGCTTCTCTGTTGCTGCTGCTGCTTACATGGCCATGACTCATGACACCGATGTGACGTGTAATATTCTATGACAGTAAACAAGAAGCATATTCTATCTCGTTGCTTTTGCACTCTTGTAACGCATATTAATATACATATTTTTCGCTTCGCTGTATCACCCCAAGCAACTATACATGTATGTATAAGATTTAAAAAACAAGTTTTTACGGTGGTATGCTGGTGGTAACATATAATGCAGCGGAAGTAGCATTTTTGTCTGTAAAATTTTATCTAAGCACAGCACATACAAAATAATATTCATAATACCTGCTTGGCTGACTTGGCTAGATTGCGCTCTTCCAAGAACACTATACAATCCAAATATTTTTTTATGATTTAAGAGGCTTGTTCAGCTTCGGCTTCTTGCACTTATTATTACCTTCAAAGATATATATTTTTTATACAAAAATTGTTTACCAGGCTTGCTTGCTTCAGAAAAATACGCAATTATTTTATCGCCATGGTTTTTCTCTCTCTCTCCTTGTCTAACTAGAAGTACCTGAAAAAAACGTCGCACAAATGAATGCATTTTTTCTTCTTCTTCCTTCCACTCACTCTCCGATAATAGTAATAATAAAAAAATACTACACGAACCATAAAGGAAATGGGAAGATGAAGAAAAAAAAGAAAGAAGATTTTTTAATGTGCTTATTATATTGCTCCATGCACTAAACCAAAACAATTTTTTTCTGCATTCATGCATTCCTTTTATTATGAAGGATGCTGCCAGTTCTACTACTACTGTTGCTGCCTCTGCTTCTCTCATGATTACGATGATGATCAGATTATAGTTTATAAACTTGATATGGGAAATTGCAAAAGGAAGAAGAAAAAAAGAAATGAAAGAATACAGTGATGCATGCACTCTCTTTTTTTCCTCCGACATTTTTTCCTTGTTTCACAATAAATTCAGTAGACATTTCGACTCTTCTTCTTCTTATTTGCCTCTCTCTCTCTCTCTCTCTCTCTCTCTCTTCATTTGCTGGTGCATAAAGAAGATACATAATACATTACACAAGCCAAAAGTCTTAAAAAGTTCTTTAGATTATTTTTCTAGTTAGCAGGTGAGGCGATGCGAAAAAATGAGGAAAACATCCTGTCTCTACTTTTTTACATCCCTCTCTGCTTGTAACAACAGACACACACATACGGATATAAAATGTATACCTATATGTTTTTGAGTTGCAGTCTGCAGCAGCATCAGCAGCAGAAGCAGTGTAATAATAACAATAATGATTAGATTATCCATACTTACACATATTATATATGAATGTGTGTGTAGGCATTTGTATTATTTTTTTAACCATTGTTTTATCTTTTGGAAAAAATGCGGTTGGTGAAGTAGCTTTGGCTCAGCATTGTCTCTTCTCATCTTTTGTAGATTCTCAGGTGAGATAAAACAGGAAGAGCGAAGACATCATAAAAAATATACCTATTTAAAAAAAATCAAATCAAAGTTGATATAATATGTTGATGTGCATTATATTATTTATATACATAGGTACGCTATATATGGGCATTAATAGACAAATTATTATGGTTATTGTTGGTGGTTGAGCAAGCAATAAAAATATATAAAGTACTTTTACAAAAGTTGTGCAATTTTTTAATCATTCCGACTGATAAACAATTCACCTCATCTTTTTTTGATTAAAATCTGTTTATTTCGCTACAATAATAACTACAGATTCGCGATACGTAGTTGCATTTTTTAACAGCCATATGGCGTTCAACTAATGATTTTATTGCGTTTCGGCAGACTATATGTCTGAGTAGGTGTCTTTTTTTATACTGCAAGCATGAAACACGTCTACGTGTGTGTTTGTTTGTGCGTCTATACATAGGTATTTAATATTAATATTCTGCATTTTCAACGGGATTTCCCACTAAATTTTTCTTTTAATACAATAATCGTTATTATTATTCATTTTGTTTCCATTATTCATGTATTTATTGCTATTTTTCTCATCAGCTTTCAGACGTCTGAAAAAAACAAGACTTTTTACGTCAAAGCCAGACGAAAAGATTTAAAAAATGTAAAATATATACAAAAGCATCATACAATACCTATTCATCTCGATTTCCTTTTCAAGCCTGTCAATTTTTTTTGATCAACAAGACAGGAAGATGATAAACGCAGACAAAAAGATGACGAATGCATATTATTTATATATGTACCTTCTTCTTCACATCACACAAAAAAGAGCGACCCTGAGATGAGATGATGATGTGAGATGCAAAAATATTATGGAAATGAATATAAAAAGAAGAAGATAAAATACTTTTGACGTAAAAAAAGTACTTATCAGACGGAAATTGAGAAGATGTGTGTGGCGTCGTGGGTCGCGAGTATGAAGAATTATTGTGAAATATTATTGAAAGCTGCTCTGCGTGTGTGTGCCGTGTTCCCAATTGACATGATTGCCATTTTCCAGCGCAGTAGATAGCAATCCATCATCATCGATTATTCAACATGCATAAATACATACATATTTTTTAAACACATATTATTATCATACACTTTTCAATCTTTTGACGCGCTATTTACTGACGCGCTTGTTATTTTGTTTGTGTGTAGTTAAAAATTTAAACTTTTTTTATTTGATTCACAAGAACCAATAAAAAAAGAAGACACATTAATATTCAAAGGAAATCGTCTGGCCTAACTATTTTTTTGTATCATCATCATCCAAAGAGATGACAAGGAATAAGAAACTGTTATACGTGGTCCATCTATAATAATAAAGCTTACTTAGTTTACGGAAGATACGGAACCAAAAAAAGTTATGTATTACATAAAACGGCATCGCGGCATAGGATGTCGATGTCGATGATGATGCCGATGATGACAGACATTCATGCACGGAACATTAATGCAGAAAAAAGAAGAGATAAAATTGCACAGAGGTTAATGGCATTTCTCTCTCAAGTGTTTCCTTCTTTTTTCTCCAAGCTCCATTTATTTACCTAAACACTCTCTGTCTTCTTAAGCCCCAACCCACCACCACTCAGCTTATCAACATACTTAACTAACCAATACATGAAATGAAATAACTACTAATAATACATACAATAATGCATGTGATGATGATATGAAGCGTGTGCATTATTTTTTTTTTGTAGTCGATGTCGCTGCTGCTGAGTATGCAATAATATGTGTCATAAAATAGGTCCACATTTTTATTTATAATATGTATGAGTTTTGCTGCATGCATGCATGCATGCATGTTAACAAGTAGCTTCAATCTTGTTATCACATATTTTTCGAGTTGGCATTAATTCACACACACACAAAAAAACTACAGCATCATCATCATCATCACATCTCAGCGATTTTTTTTGTTCACTGCTGCCTGCATCCCAAAATTTCAGTCTTAACAATTTTATTTCAAATATAAATATTTGCTTGGAAGCTCACACACAACAACTATAGAATGTTTTTGTTCCTCAAAGGCTTATTGGCTATAGTGGGTTGTGGGTGGTTGGTTGCCATCAAGTCCTCTCTCTTTAAACTCGAATTGAAGCGGAGAGCATGTAAAGGTCTATTTTTATTAGCGGTTTGTTTTTTAACAAGTAACAAAGCCTCCATACACACATACGTAACAACACAATAACGAACAAAATAAAAAGATTAATCGATGGAATATAATATGCGCATGCATGCATGCATGCATGCTGCATTATATCACATTCATCATCATAAATGGCTTGAATTGAAGTACGTACACTATTAGTAGCCAACAATAATAACAGTAGAAAAGAGGCAAAAAAAACCTGGGTTTTTGCTGGCATACAAAGTAAACAAGTGCCAATAACAATAAAATAATTCTCGTTTTACACATGAACATGATGTGTTTTTGAGGATATTATGCTATGCCACAAAACTACTACTGGCAATAAATAAATAACCACATATTATTTTCTCTCTCTACAAAGCAGAATCACTACACAAAATTGCATACATTATTATCAATCCGTTACGGGCTTACCACCAGCAATACAGTATAGTAATTTGTATTGTAAACAAGTTTTCAAAAAAAAACTACAACAAAGTTCCGTGTCTGTCCATATATCCTTCTTCTAATATGTTTTGCCTGCAACAACATCTAATGCGAAACTGCACCTGTATGTATTTATGGCTATGGCCAATTAGAAACGCAAAACCCAAGAGGAAAAACCGCATAAGATGCACATTATATTATTTCCCTGTTTATTTTATAACGTTCCATATTTGTTTTGCTTTAAGCGTGTAGTAATTTTTTTTCGCCAGGGTAAGCATAATATGTTGTCGTGACAACAAGGAAGAATAAAAAGAGTTGAATGGTTTGCTGACGAGAACGCTGCTTACAAATTATCATTTTATCTGCACAAATCCTCATTGGAATTTCACAAATACTTGACAATCTCGTCAATCTTTTCCATTCCAAAACAAAAAAATAAAGATCCTCACAATTAATATAATGCTCAAATAAAGTATTCGGAAGAATGCATTTAGGTATATATTTTACCGAAAAGGAAAACACTTTAATCATGCAAGGTATTTATGATATGGCGGAGGTGGAGGCGGAGATAAAAGGATTCTTGCTTAAAAGAAGGGGTGATAAAGCACGATTTCGTGTCATTACAAAAGATTATAAAAGAAATGCAAACGTTATCTCATGGATGGTTATATATTTTTTTAAGCTTTTCCTGGTTTTCAGACAAAATGCTTCCTTTTAGGTGAGTATAGTGAAATAGCGGATCCATGTTTAGGTTTAGGACATGAGTTGAGTGACATTACAACAACGATTCATTTCTCTCAAAATGGGCAAAAGTCAAACAAAAAGCTGCACAATTTTTACCCACTCATTTTTTTGCTGCACTTGTGCATCTCCGATGAACGAACGAACCAGTCATTACAATTTTTCCACGTTGATAAAATGTTGCATAAAATGGAGGTGCGTGTAGTAGAGACAAGATTCTCGAAATGTTTTGACATAAAACGTCTTAAAGTTTTTTTCAATTCAATTCGAAACAGGTCTTTATCTTATTGTGTGTGTGTGTGTGTTGTAAACATCACCACAACCACACACCAAACGGTCATCATAATCTCTTTTCTTGAAGATTGTTGTGATTTAAAATGTTGAATGCATGCATGTACTTTGCGCACAAGTAAATACGTAGTAAATAAACTTGTTTAATTGCTTCTTTGCCGTTGCAGGTTTTCGTTGCAACAACGCAGTTTATGAATGTCATCCGTCGTTGTTTGAAAAAAAGTAGGAAAAATAAGAGCTTCTGCACAGTGTGCACCGCATCATGCAGTGCAGCAACAACAACTTTACAAAAAGAAAACAACACAACAACATGCCACTGCATTCATTACATATGCATATTAGAGAGAGAATGTGTGAATTGTGAATCCCACTTTGCTTTTTAAGTACAAATAGAATTGTATCCCACCCGTAAATAATCTTGAAAATGATAATTTCACAAGCTACCACACTTGTAGCCTGTCATGTAGTAAAAAAACATTTCGGTGCAAGTTAACAAAAACAAGGAATACAAAAATAGAGAATCCCATCATCACACAAACAAAAAGCAACAAATTTTTTTAAAAGCATTACAAACACAAACCATGTTTTGTAATATGTATCGTGTTTATACATTATATGATGCATGTATGTATGTATAAACTTTCAAACGCAAAAAAAAATCAACAACAAAATCTTGTAAGATGCGTGCGCGCCATTTGAGATTTGGGATATACGTTGCATGAAAGACTACACTCTTTTTTTATCCGTAAACTAGCCTTTCAAAAAGTGCAAAATCACGCCATTAATTTTCGTGGAATTCATGCGTAGTCCTATTATCATCAGTCCTCTTGTATTAATAAAAAAGTAGGCCATAGTAATGTTGCAATTAAGGAGTACTTTGTGTTTTAATTTTGTAAAAAATACATTTTACTGCAGTTTATTGCCGCAAATTTATTGCACCCAAATTTCCAACTTACCTCCATTGAAGATTCCGACTGGCCGACTATAACGCATAATTCATAATTTTACTACCTTACCCTTTCATTTCATATTCTTATTTTTACTGTCGTGCGTTTTATTGTAGTCAGAACTTCAACTTTGCACCCCTGATCATATTCTATACCAAAAGCTCGATGTAATTTGTTAACTTTTTTTAGCGTTTTTTGGAAAAGCTTTCAGGAAAGCTACTATGTAAAACGTAATATCAAAGTAAAGACTCTTGTTTACTCCATTCACCCCTTTGGAATAGCTGTCTCCTGTCAATGATCTAATGTACTCCTATGTCAGGTTACACGCTTGTATAACTAACCACATATATGTGAACTGGAAATCATGACTGAACGGACGACCGACCGGTACAGGAAAATTTGTGACGTATGTATCTTACAATTGTAATGAACAATGCACCTTCTTTTATCCTTCTTTATCTTGCGCTTTTGTCCTTCTGAAAATGTTTTAGTTGCCGCATTCACACTTTTTTCTACTTCTTTTCTACGTACACTGCATCATTGGTCATTGTGTATATTTTGAAATTTTTTTGTAAAAAATACGTACGTGCCACGCATGTTTGCTTAAAATCATTTGTCATTTTTATTTTACTACTACTGTTTACTTTTAAAATGGGAAAAGTTTACACTTTATTCAATTGGAAATCTTCCTTGATGACCATGAAGCACGTTGCCTTTTTGTTTTCAGTGGTTTCTTCTCACATCCCACAAGTCCATTAAACGTGCGTGCGTAAGAGCATGACGTTGACGTATTGTTTTAAAAAGTGAATACTTTCTTCCTTGTTTTCGTCATGTTTGCACAAAATGTTACTTCATTCCAAAAAAACTTGCATAATAAAATAATAACATGGTTCACAAACGACATCATCAAATCACAATATTAGTTTATCATTCGCGTATGTCAATCTTATATCCTAAAAATGGGAACCATTTGTGACGGCCAACAAAGTACAAAATTATATAATCTCTTGTGCAGCCATAAAGATAAAAAGTATTAGCCAAGTAATTGGCAAAAGTAATTTTGTGTTAATTTTGTGATCCTTACATAAATTATCTCTAATACTATAATGAGTCATTATTAATGACCAATCATTTTTTGTCTCTTCATCTTCTTTTGTTCTGATTTGGCTGATTAATCATTCCAGTTAAGAATCAAGGTTGAATATTATGAGAGCTCTTCTAAAAAAGGGTACCCCTGACATTTCACAAGGTAGGCATGTATTTACCTACTTATAAAAGGCTAACTTTATAATGATGATATATTACTGATTTTGTGCAATATATAAAAATTGTATCTTTATGAGATGCAAAATAAAATACCTAATGTTTTTTGTCCAAATTGCTTCAAGGCTACAATCTCACCATCGTCAACATTCTGCTGAACATTTTTGTTTGTTTGTGATCAGTAGTGATGGCATATTTTTTTTCTCAAGAAAATGAGCATGTGCTCATCGTCCTCATTTTTGATCGAAATCAAAAACTAAATGAGATTTTTTTTCGAAAGCATAATTTGCATTTTGTAGTGAGCAATGTAAAAAGTCACTTTGGTTAATCACATTATTACACAAAAACAAAATATGTGGGCGCCAGGAGTATAGTGTATTACCCCCAATCCATCCATCCATCTAAAAAAACGACACATTTTTTTATACATCCAATCATTTTATTTTATAATTTCGTGTATTTTCCATCCAAAACATTATCATAACCCAGGCCAGAAGCATTTCATAAAAAGGTTGGATATTAAATGTGTAGGTATAATTCGGAAGAATTTTTTGACAAGGAAAATTACCACTTTTGGTGATTATCAAGATCGCCATTATTATCATAGTCAGGGGTCCTGGGTGCTCACTTTAAAAAAACACTACTCGCCAGTTTTATGGCTAAATTTAAGCACGTGCATGTAAAAAAATATACATAAGCGCCTTGTGCGGACTCTAAGTGAACAATCATCTTATTTCTTTCAGAGTAATAAATTCTTCATCTCAGAGAGTCATTCATTTCAACTGAGCGCAGCAGCATCCACCAATCAAAAGGACGCCACCTTTTTTTAATGAATGACCTTACGCACATGAAAATGTCTATGTAAACAAATTAACACGGATAAAGCACATACACGCTGTAATTGTGTTGTTTAAGTGCAAGTGATTTATTCAACACCATTTACTTTTGTAACAAGCACCATTTTTTTTCTTTATGTTATACCTATATCTGTTTTGCTATAATGCAAGTAGCCAGAGGAGGTACCATTCATTCTAATTTAGTTGGCGTTTTTCGCCTTTTTTGTCTTACGCACTTTTTTTGTATTTAGCCAACTCGTATGTATGTATTTATGCACCAGGCACCATAATAATTTGAGCTGAACAACAAGATTCCATTTTGGATCTTTTTCAAGACCGTTTTGTTGCTACTACTATGTGTGCTTATGTATTAAAAAGGCAAATTTCATTCTTACGGTTTTTTTGGCCACAACAAACTGGTTCGTAAAAGAATATTAATACTAAAGGTATGTGCATGCGATTATTATTATTATGGCCTTGCACAAAATTTGTTTTTCGCCCTTCATTTTTTTTATAAAGACCTTGTAAAAAACTTCCCTTGTCAAGAACACACGTAGTACACACATTGTTGTATATAATATGCACAGTATCGCATCACATCACATCACTCACCTTTTATTTGCATGACGGTTCTCATTTTAAAATTATACACTGTTGTTTGTGATATAGCCATGTCATGTACAGTTTTTTTGCAGCCTATGTACCTATTATTATTATATGCTCATTCAAACTCTCATCCTTGTGTGTAGTGTATGTGCAAGTGATTTGTGGTAAATGATTATTATGTTATATTGCAGTTAGTGTGCATAAATTGTTCATTAGATTAACATTTACGCACTTTTTCAAGAGCATTCTGTCTGTCTGTGTCTGTTACAAACTACACTGTGGCCAGTCAGCCAGTTGAACAAAAAGGAAAAGAGAATGTTCACATAGGTAATAACAATAATAAGGATGAGAAGCTTGTACGATTGCAACATAAAATGGAGCTATAAATATACTACACACACACCTGAGACGTAGGTATATGTATGTCTGTAAAAAATCTTTTCTTGAGAGGAAAAAAATATGCAGGCTTTTTGCTTTGATCATCATCCATCGCCTATTACATGAGCAGAGCAAAGCAATTATTCAAATTATCTTTGATGCTCCACGATGATAAACTTTAATAGGAAACAGGAAGTGATGATAAGTATAAATCTTTCATTGGGATTATCGTTCATTTAATTGGGGCCGGCAAAGTATTTTACGAAATTAACTTATTACTTGTTAATACAGTAGTTTTTTTTAGCTTATGGAAAAGATAGCCTTTAAAAGATCGGTAAAAAATGCTAAACGATGAGCGCAAGTGATAAATACAAATAAATGGGTAAATAAATACTTTTGTAAATCCTTGACCTAAAACTTTATTTATTATGGTTAGCTTGAATAAGTTGGAATTTTGTTCAAATGGAAATAATATTGTAATTGGTTGATATGCTACTACGCAAAAATAATGGATATTAAATGTACATTTCGCTCTTAATAATATAATTTACACAGTGTTTAAATAATATGGACTGACTGTCGCCCGTCCTCCTCTGTCACTGTCATTTGCTACCAACTTTGAATCTCGCTTTATATTATTGTATTATTCATGATAATTGATTTTTATGGGGACCGAACGGTAAATGTTCAAATCCCTAAAATCTAGAATAACTCACTCTCTGTTACACTTATAATAATTCCAAATTTTTAAAGTAAATATTACCGTTTTCCAAGTTCATTTAGTTCATGTCAAAGCTTTTAATTTGGCTTCTAGAATTATTATACTTTAGTTTGATACTCAATTTTAAAATGCATGGCGTATAATATAAGCAAAACAATTTCGTATGTCTTTTGCGTAAGTGCATTTTCGTATTCGTTTCCCATCTTTACTTGGGACTAAATAAAATAAAGCACACTTGTACAAAGTAAGTATAAAAAGAAAAGACAAAAGTTGCTTCAAACGGAGCAAGTTTATTTTGGAAATATACTTTTTTTTAACTTCAAACGTGAACAGAAAGTCCAGTTATTCCCAAAAACATACTTTTCCGTGTATCAAAAAGTCATGCGTTTTTCTTTGTACTAGACCCGCGTTTTACAAGCAAAAAAGCAAGCAAAAAAGTACGTAAATAAAAAATATTTTAAAAAACATCCAAAAAGAAAACGGTATTATGTATTTCTCGCACCCCCGCCACCACCACCCTAAGTATTAATAAAATAAATAATAATAACATCCATTTCATCGTATAATTTCCTGTGCTAAAGCCAAGGCTCTCGTTGTATATTGCTTTTTTTGCTTCCAGCAGCAGCAGCTTAACAATCAGTAAAGGAGCGGCATTTTTTGGCATTGGGCAATTCACCAAAGTAGAAAGGCACAAGGATAATAGTAAAAATAAAAATGTAGCAGAAAAGCAGCAGCAGCAGCAGCAGCAGACGCGTAGAACATTTTTTTCTTCTTCAAAAATTCACTCATGTTATTGGACAACTGCACAAAAAAACTGCGTATCGTGCTCTCTACTTCTTGTGTACATATCGTACCTATATGTTTACGTCTTTTTTGGTCTCTTCTCTACTGGACGGGCTACACAGCATACACACGCTCCATGTAGTAATATCATACATATATATATAGGTGGTATCATGATATGCCGATTTTTAGATATAGGTAATCTGGCTGCGCTGCGTCGTCTTCATCGTTTCTTTTTTTGCTGCTGCTCTTTATTGTAATTCCGAGAGCATATTGCACACAAGTTGCAAGGAATGCGAAAAAAAGCAGCAACGGCAGCAGAAGTAGCAGCAGCAGCAGCAGCGGAGCTCCAACAAAACAACTCTGCTGTTCTCGAGGACGAGTTTTGTGTGTCATGCACGCAGTGAAGGCGGAGGACAACGACGAATGGGCTGTGGAAGAAGAGTGGGAGAGAGAGAGAAATATAAAAAGCAAATTGGAAACTGGATGGTATCACACATATATATATATAGAATATGACATGTCATATAATATAGTATACGTTACAGAATGGCCATATTATTATTTAAGTTTGTACGAGAAATAACTTATT
>JAHZNC010005217.1:0-11196 GCA_027744095.1 Zhuqinia jingwanae | reverse complement strand
CACAAAACTTGGAAGTGCTGGTAAGAAAATTTATTGTTATTATTATTGTTTGTTAAGAATTAAATATTTCTTAAAAACTAATTTCAGACTTTAAGGCTGCTGGAATAGTTAAACGTTGGAGGGCATTAGATTCCACAAAGCTGGTAGATGAGTGGGTTGATTTGGCAAGAGCCCTTGATATTCCTGAGCCTAAAATAAAGCAACAAAGGAATAGGTTAAAGTTGGAGGAGGACGAATTTGAAATCACAATTGAAAATATAAACGCGTGGAAGGACTCATTAGACGAAGCGCCAACTGCTGGAACGCTCATAAAAATATTAGATGGCTTGAAATGGAAAATTCATGCTCGTAAGACGATAAAATTTATCAGTTTATTACTCATTAAAAATGTTTAAATAAATCGATAATTAACGTTTACAAAATCTGGTAATCAAATTTTCAGGAGATGTCAAAGAGTACGTTGAAAATTCAAAGTAGTTCCGTTCCATACACTGGAACTTTTTTATTGATGCATTTACCAATTGCAATAAAACAATTTTTTTATTCTACTAATTGAGACACAAAAATGTTCGTTGGCATTGTTGTTATTGTAATAATGTGTTATTATTATTAGGTATGTAGATATTTTTGCGCATAATATAACTGCTTTCCTTTATAATACACAATTATTTGTTTTTTTTATGTATCTGACTATCCATTTTAGATACTACATTATAATTATAGTTTCAATTTTCCATTATAAATTTAAAAAAAAACACAAATTTATGTGTATATTTTGAATATAGTCTTAAAAATTTAATTTAAATAGGGTTCTTTTGTGGTAAAGTAAGTACATAAATCCACATTATGGTATATTTATTGGCATTCATTTTGTAAGATGAGGTCATCTTTGAGCAGAGATGTGATGAGTGCAAACGATCAGTATTTTTAGCGCCTATTATTTAATCATTTTGAATAAACATTATTGTGAAATTTTATAATAAATATAAACTATACTAGGATGAATATGTATTGTGTATTTACTATGCATATATACACGGGTATTGGCATATTTGTTAACTTTATGTAAGTTTTAAAAAATATCCAGCAAATAATAATGTCATTGCCCTCTTTCATCCTTATCGTCAGAAAAAGAAACGGCAAAGATGAAGGTTCAACATTCTATATTTGTCGTTTGCAATTATTTTAAAACCTGCAAAACAACTCAAAATTGTTTAATGTTTTTCATCTTGTTGTTTTCCTACCAACGTTTATCGTGAACAAATTTGTTTGTCCTTTGAGCTTTATTTTTTTTTATTAAGATAAGGTTTGATAAGCGCCTTTTCTAACAGTTTAACATAATGAGTTCCATAAATGTATGCAGAGTCAATGTTGAACTATACATCGTCAACTCAACCATGCCCGTAAAACTTATACAAAATTATTTTACATTAAAGAACTCTTTCTATGCTATAAACTCGCACAATAGTCTAATCATAATGATTAAACAAATTACAGCATACGTATGCCTTGCTACTACATTACGTTTTGGAAATTGCCTCGTTATCATTTTCATTCTTCATAAAAGCTAAATGAAAGTGATAACAGCCACTTTACTATACTTACCTGGTTTTATTTTATTATAAGTATTTGCTACATTTCATTCCATTGACCGAGCACTAGTATTTCTTGTACTATCTATTAAGCGACTAATTTCTTATTAGATTTTGGCTTATGGGAATGTATATGGTAATTAATATCTATAAAAAAAGTCGAAATATATATAAAATATTATTATGTAATCATAAGTCTACGAGAAAACTTTGGATACAATTTGCAATGAATTAAATGATCATGTCAAAAAAAAGTTGCTTATACAAATGAAATTGTACTTGCTGTCTCAATCAAGATGGTTTTAACTTGGGGACATGAGGATAAAAATGTTGTTCAGTTTGGCAGAACAATTAACAAAAATGTTTTCTGATTTTTAGTTTAATGCAATTTTTACATTATTTTTGAAGCATAATGAATTAAATTTGGGCTTCTTTTACCCATGCAATTATTTGATGTATTTAAAAAATATCTTTTGTGGGAGTGTCTGTGTAAAAATTGAATTTGAACGGGAGTATATGTATCCTATATTTTTAGTGTACATGTTATCGTTACCCAATGTTATACAGAAAAATAATAATTGGCGTATGTAGGTGTATCTATGCCAAGTGCAGGTGTGTAAATGACATTACATGTTATCGGAGTGGGATATGGCCAACGACCAGCTATCAGTGTTTTAGCATGCCTTTTTATCAATCATGCTGTTTTAGTCGCTCCCACATAAAATTACTGGTTATGTTAATGAAAATAAAGCAGTTCTCGTAACATATGTGTACGTACTTTCCATGTTTTCTTGTAAATTTACCAATTAACGTGTAATAATGTAATCGTGTTTCAATCAATTCATAAACTCCAACTCACTTAAAAACAGTTAAATGTGAATACAAGCAAGATAAAAATACGTAAACCCTAATTCGATTTATTTTATATTAAAATAATAAATTCCTTCTTTTTGTCGCTAGCAATATTTTAATATAATTGTAAGCATTGTGAAAAGAGTCTTTACCACACGTACAGGTAATTTTTGGTAATGGGATCCCCAGACAATGGAAGAAATATTAAAATTGGAAGTGCTGGTAAGAAAATATTGCTCATGTGATGATTTATACAGTTTGCATAAATACGTACATACCTATTTTCTTGATCTATTTTAAGGATTTAAAGCTGCCGAAATTGTTAGGCGATGGAAGGAGTTACGGGATTCAAATAAGCTAGGAAATGAATGGCCTGATCTAGCCAGACTGATAAAGATTTCTGAGCACTCCATTAGAACAAATAGGAACAAGATTATGCTGGGTGCGACAGACGCATTTGAAGTCACAATCCAGATTCTGAACGAGTGGAAAGACACATCAGATGTTGAGCCAACGGTTGGAATGCTCATTGATATTTTAGAAGGATTGAACTGGCATAGTTATGCACGTAATGCAATTTTTTTTTACAAATCATCCAACAGATTACTACGCTATATTAAATAACTACATGGAGTATCATTAATTATTAAATAAGACGTTTTTTTGGTTATCTTATTTCTAGGAATTTTGAAAGAGGACGCTGGAATTAAAAACTAGAGCATTTAATGTTATTCTCTGTATTAAGGTCATTTGCAGGTGTTTTAAAATTAAGTAAAAAAATTCCCCTTTGCCACTAACAAAAAGAAAAAATATTGTATTTTTTTTAAACCACTCTTTTGTGTTTTACAAACTATGATGTAATTTTTTTTTAAGTTGTTAAAAGTTCATTTTCCATTGCAGAAATGCACAATTTTTTTTAGTATCTCATTACCTTTTTGGATACCGCATCTGATATTAATTCTATATAATACATTCTATACACATTTTGGGGAAATTGGAATGGAATTTTTTAAATGAAAATACCCACGACAAAACTTCCAAACTTTTAGTATGCAGCTGCTAAACCAGCTTTATTTTTCCTTTTCTTAAATAAAATGTTTGTTACTGCTCCCCCAATTTCGTTAATCTTTAATTGCAGCAATTCTCGTACATAATTATTTGTGACCTTTTCTTATGGATCATTATAATGTTCCAGGGTTATAATAAGATCAATATATTGAGGCTGAAATTTCCGGAAGGAAATGAAGATTCATAGTAGTCCAAGGATATTCCTGTGGGGACAGAAATCACTGATCAGATGATCTCCGGCTACTCTGTTTTTTACAATGATACCACCGATCAGGATCATCATAATAAAAAATACAATTTCCCTTTCTTCTCCTCTTAGCTCATTACAAGCCACGGACTGATCTGACTTGCTACATTTATTAACGTACGGTCGGTTTAAAAAATCATTTTCATGATGAAACCGACATAAATGAAAGAGATGAAATGGCGCACGATATCTGTATTATATTGTATAAATGTTTGTTCACCACATCTCATTTCATTGCACTGGATGAACAGGTAAAGTAAAAACGTAATGCAGGAAAAAAATCCTGTAAAAGTGCACATAATTATTAAAACCTTCCACAATATTCCAAACTGTAAGTATAATTTTTTATTACTTGATTGTTTGAGGCATATGCGAAGCAGACCAGAGTAAAGTATAGGTTACCCGAGTCATGTGAAATGTGATTCATCAACAACATCTTTCAACTTTTGTGTCCGTGTAAAAAATAAAATGATACATGCAATTTTGGTGAATAATATGCTTTATGGCAATGTATGATACATAAAACAAAAAACATTTACTTATCCGAAGCATAGGCTACATACGACATACGACCACAGAGCATCACTATACATTCCGATAACATAATAATTTTATGTCGACATAAAATCATCATGTTATCTGCTTCTTGGTTGTCTGTAATCAGCCATTTGGTGGCATATATCCAGTTTATCATTCAGACTTTGCCATTGTTACCTTTCTCAGACCATTGGTTCATTTAGTGGAAATGAATCATATAACATATTAAAGTTGGCTTGATATCAGCAGTAAAAAAAGTATGGGTTAAATAAATTTATAACTATTAACTTTGATAGATGCTTGTCGCAACCAGTATTTTGATGTTGTGAAGTAAATATGTTCTTTGTAATTTAATCTGTCTACGTTGACACCAAACACACGAAAAATCAACACCAGAAGGGCTCAAATTAGTTATGGCAACCCAGAACGATACAGAAATTTCCAATAAAAGGGACACTAAAATTGGAAGTGGGGGTAAAATGCAATACCAATTTAATGAATATTACATACATACTTCAGTTTATTTATTAATTTTTTTTTAAACTGTTACCTTTTTGCAGAGTGCAGAGTTGGTGACATAGTACGAATTTTGAAGACATCTAAAGTTGCTGGTGAGCTTGTAAATGGATGGAAGAGCTTGGCAAGATTTTTGGATACCCCTGACTACCTTGTGAAGAAGCATGCTCAAAACATTTTACTAAACATATCTGACCCGTTCGAGGTCACAAATGATATCCTGAATCACTGGGTGGATTCATCACAAGTGGAGCCAACTATTGGAATGCTTATTGATGGGATAGAAAGCATGCAGTGGATACAATTTGCTGGTAAAAAAGAATGCATTCATAAATTTATAATTAAATCGACCAATAATTAAAAAATAATAATGGTCATTAATCTTATATTTTGGACAAATATTTTTTTGCAGATGACATTAAAGATCACTTTGCAATTCCACGATGACTTTTCTGTTTAAAAAACACAAAAATAGCTATTTGTAAATGTGATATAAAAAAACATTTCAATTAAGCATTTGACTCCATTTAAGACAGTATGCACCACACAGGTGCATTTTCTTGTAAAATGATAGGTTACTTTCTAGTGATTGGAATAACCAAATAAATTAT
Organism: Zhuqinia jingwanae; assembly: GCA_027744095.1. Taxonomy (NCBI): domain Eukaryota; kingdom Metazoa; phylum Arthropoda; class Collembola; order Entomobryomorpha; family Paronellidae; genus Zhuqinia; species Zhuqinia jingwanae. The sequence continues at coordinate 5,773 of JAHZNC010005217.1, read as the reverse complement.
TATATTATAGTTTAAAAAATCTATTTTTATGCTATTTTTTTTACTTTCCTGCACGCAAAACAAAAGAACGATCCAAATTAAAAAAACGACCCGAAGGATAAAATAGAATTAACAACAGACCATGTTTCACAGGGTCCCATGCTCTCAATTTCTCATTCGAGGAAATTTTGTTTTCTTTCTAAATATGTATTAAAGTTTTGCATAATTAATTGTGTTCGTGTTCATGACACTTTTATCCTGTCCGTTAGTGTTTATGTAACCATGTATTTACATCGTAAATTTGGCTGGTCTGCTTTTCAAATGATAACAATTTCATGCATGAAATGCATGGATATTTGGATCGTGACTCACGATTCGTCAGTAGCCTTGAAATGAAAGTAATATATTGTTATTATTAGGAAAAGGTAAATTTGTGGTGTGTTTTTACTTTGCCGTTGATGCTGCTGTTGTTGTCTCAAGCTGAGTGATTGGAATATAATTGCTTTCCTTGGGGATGGTAATAGTTATGATAACATCGCTTATGATAGCATTGTTTGCAGTAATTTAACAGAACTGCAATAAATATGTGTTCATTGGGATGATGACATTTTGAGGAAATAAATATACACCACAAGTANTGAGGAAATAAATATACACCACAAGTAATTTTTAGGTGACAAGTACAGCGGGCCAGCCAACCCAAGAAACTGACAACATAAAAGGTCAACATATTCATGAGTCGTTTTCATGTGTACCACCGACAACGGTGTTATAGTGGCTAAAATTGACTCTGTGCATTGTTCATTCAATTCCCATTATCATTTATTGCTTTAACAGGTAGATTGCTAATATAACATTGTGTCGTACTGAACCATATACATGTTTTAATATTATGCCAACTTTTGGCTTTCATGGAAATTATAACCGTTGAAAGGAATAGTCAAGTGCCAAAATGGAAGTTTAAATAATGAATACAATCGGAAACTTTATTTATTACTTACACAAGTAGGAGTAATTTGATGAATGATGATAAAAGAATAGTTATCAACCAAACATGATAATTTTATAATTATTAACTGTCACTAAATGATAACTTACTACTGACTGAATCACATAACATTTTACAATTACATCAGAACAATTGTATAAATTATATATTACCATATACTTATTTTATGAACGTTACATAATATTTCAAAAAATCATTTTGCACCATAGAAACCGCTTTTTAATCTTAACATTTATAAAAATGTCAGGACATCAAGATTACTTCATTAAGCGTACTAAAATTAAATATTATATTATGAACATGTATTTAAAAATATTTTAAAAACATGTATTTAAAAACGATTAACAAACAAAAAAATTATTTATTGAAAGGCTTAACCGTTGGCACGTCAGGGATCCTTGGCTCAAATTTGATACTTGATTTTCACTGGATTGAAAGTTTTCAACCTCACGTCACCCTTACCTTTCACCAGAAAAACGAAAAGGGTCACCACCAAATGGGGAAACTTATTGAGGAAGAACTCAGCGTATTTCTCTTCGCTAAAGGTTACTATTCCATTTGCATCCATGCTCCCAAAATATTGTTCAGTGATAAGCTGTGGCAAAAGGTCCCCGAAATGAACATTCTTATCCCGTATAAGTTTGATTAGACTGGACACAGATTTCCCCTTGTACGAATGCCGTATATCCGATGATGCTCTTCGGCAAATCATGTCATAAACTGGGGGGGTCAACACAGAAATCCAGTTTAAATTATTTGCAATGATGTTGTGCTGGTAGTAGGCGTCCAACAGACTTTTAGCCTTATCTTTAGGGATATCAAGGGATTTGGCTATATCTAAAATGAAGTTTAGCTGCTTCATAGAATCCCAGAAAAGTGGATGATGTTGAACCTGTAGAATCCTGGGACGCTCTTCGGTGAGAATGTTCCATCATCCATTGAAACAGATGGTCAGCAGAATGCTCCCCATTTCCTAGCTTGCTCGGGGACACATGACGATCTTTAATATTCATTATTTTTACCCGACCATATTGATCGCTGGTTTCAAATGGATGAATTCCTCCAGATATGGCGTAATACGCTGTCATTCCCAGGCTAAAAATATCCACAGCTTTTGTGTGATGCAATAACATGGACTGACTCATCGCCTCTATAGTTTCCGGTGACATCCAATCTGTAGACCCCTTTCCAATGGAGTCAGTTCCCGTACACATTTCTGAAATACGTTTGGAAATTCCAAAGTCTCCCAGCTTGGCAATTCCTCTCCCATTATCAACCTCACAAAAGCCAGCTCAACCCTTTTACCGCATCATTCAGATATCCAATGACCTTTGTTCGCCAACAAGGATCAGGACCTGGTGGAAAATTCTCAATCCACTTTTCTAAACAAAAGCTTGCTTTCTCCATAGCAAAATAGTAGTAGATTTCTTTGTTATTCACCCCCTCCAAAAATTCCGTGTAACGGAATAATTGGACAACGTTGGCATTTTCAATTCTCTGCACGGATTCGTTAACAGTTTGCCAAATTCCAATTTCGTTAGTGACAATGTCTACATGTTTACTGCTAACCCGTTTCACGGCCGCCTGGCATGTGGGAGTGTTAAAATAACCTGCGTAAACAACGGAAGTGGCTCCTTGTCCGATCATCTTACTGTCGGAGTAATAAATGCCGGTGTTGGCAATTTTGGTCATTTTATTGTCCTTCCCTTGATAACGTACTGTGGATGGTGGTCTGCGCACTAGTATATAATGTAAAACTATATAATACACACACGTTTCATTTTACATATAATTTTTGGGTATATTGAATATCGTGTAAACTTACTTTTGCCCATGAATAGTTTGTAAACTCACTCCAATACTTAATCCGTTACAACATTAAATGTGGTATATAACACATGCATCCGTTATCTAGGAATAATCAGTTTTTAATTTAAAATATGTTTGTAAAAATTAAAATAATGAAAACGTTTTCAAATTCGACTTACCTGTAAGTTTGGATTTTGATAAATTAATTTATAGTTGGTAGCGAAAGTCACAAGGTTAAATTGCTTCATGCTTTCAGCAATAAAAAAAATTATTATCACTATATAAAAATAAACATGCGTCAAAGTTTTGTTGTTTGTTCAGCCAAATACAGTAACCAACATTAATTAAAAATTGTGACGCTTTGCCTTACATTAGTACCTTATTAAAACGTTTTTTATTGTGTACGTTCCATCATGTAGCTATTCTTCAAGAATGGACAATTTAGAAACAAAAATGAGCTGCCGTGTCTCTTATTTTTTTATCCGTTGCAGGCAAAACAGTACGTCTGTAAGCCGTCATTACGTATGAAATTAGTAATTGTAGTCAATGACATCAAATTTTTAATGTTGACCCACATGAGCAAAAGAGGGTGTATTTCATTGATTTTAGCTTTACAATAGATGTAAAGTATAAAAATACTGAACTTATCTTAAATCCCGTGGAAATGAAAACAATGGGAGTGAAAAATGTGGACAATTTATGAGGAATTTGTCCAGCCCTTTTTGGCGTTGTTTATAGTCTAGCATGAAGAGATGAATGGGCTAGTGCGTAGAGTTTCAAAAAGTACATCTCATGCGAGTCATGTACTCACCTTCCAGTGAACTGTTGTTGTTTGCTTTTGTTGTTGGGACAGGGCGGATTTCATATATAGTGTTTGGGTTGTCTGGTCCAATTCTAGTAACTAATACGCTATGGATGGAATATTTGTTATCATTGATATTATCAATATTCCATTTTTGTTTGTACAAACAAACTACCAACTTTGTCACATTTGGTTTTCACACAAATGCATATTAAATTTGTTAATCACATTATGGTTGTTTGTAAAATATGAAAGACAAAATAAATAAATTAAAAGGGTCATTCAATCCGCAAATAGAATGTGAATGTATACACTCCATTTCATGCTCAGTAATGCCCAATTATTTGCCTTTGCGTACTAATTGCGCATAACAAAAAAATAAACGTGGGATGAGATTTTGTTGACTGTTGCTAAAATAAAAAATGGTTGCTTAAATGGTTTTTGTTGCTTGCATGAATGATGAATAACTTTTTACTAATTGTGTTACTTGTACTCGTAATTTAACGCAATTTAAGTAACAACACTCATTTCACTCGATTCAAGATCATGTGCATCACACACTACGTTATTTCATAGTGAATCAATGTTCAATAACCAAATAAAATTATTGTATATCAGCTCCGCTGATTGATATTCACATTTTTCCATTTCACATGCATTCTTTACGGCTACATACACTACCATACCGAATTACAGGGTATTTACTTTACAACGTATGCAGCAATTAAGGGTTTTAATACCACCAAACCAATTATAAAATCGATCTGAAAATCTAATTTCATGCCAATTTTTGCTTCACAACTACGCAAAACAAACAGAAGACGCAAATCAAAATACTCCCCGGAAAGACAAATAGAATCAACAACATAACTTGTCTCAAACGTTCCAATGTTGTTAGATTCTCCTTCTCAAATGACGACGAGAAACGTTTTCATAAATGCATGACTAAAGTTTACATTTATATTTGTGTTCATATGACTTGCGTAGCTTATCCACTACTTTGCTGGTGTTAAAGTAGCCAGATAGTTTATTGTTCTAAATGATTACCAGTTGCAACCAATACACAATAAAAAATGTACAAATTACTAGAAAAAAGGTAAATCCATATCAGCACATATTAACAAATCTATTTAAAAAGTACTACAAAAATTTGAAGGAGTAGACAAATTATATACTTGTTTTGGTGGCAATGCCAAATGTAAAGATTGCTTTCTCTCTTTTTGACATGACTTTCATAAATCAATATATATGCTTGTATGCATGTTTGGATGGAATGCTAACTTTTGACTGTCTTGATTGAGAGTAAAACCCTGTACAACAGAAAAATAAATGCTTATTTAAGACAGACAGATACGGAAAGATTGTTTTATTTCTTCTTCTAAAAATACGTTATAATTTGGCATATCAACGGGCAATATATTAATTAACTAAGTACCTAAAATGTTATTACATTCAATGTCATTATTACATGGTCGTTACACTGGATATTAATTTGTTCATAAATTTTTTGCTTAGTCACATATATTTTTACAATTATTTCAAGATAATTATACATACTCATAATGTAGGTAATCATTTTGTACTAAAAGTATTTTTCAGTACACCTTAGTAATGATATATTTTGAGCGTTTATGAATATAAAACCGTTCATTTTCAAGCGTAAAAGTAAAAACATTACTATCGTATTTTTGTATCAGTCTATTTTGTTATGAATTTTCAGCACATCAGGCACAGTTTAAAATCTTTTTTTTAATATAAATATTACTATTTACCATACATTTTATATTTTAAATCAAAATGTGCGAAAAAAATCGTTTAAATGGAAATGGTTAAAATTATATTTTGCACCGTATTTCGGTTTTCAGTAAAAAAATGTTTTAACAGTTTACCTTAGGTACAAAAAAATCGAATAATCAAATACATTTATGTCATTAGCTAAAACTTACACACGAGTATTAAAAAGTAGGGACACAGTATTAATCGTTCTTTTATAATTCTCTTATAATGTGTGGTTTCAATAACTCTATTCAAGGACGACTTATTTTTTACCTGAATCTCATTGAGGGAGCGTTAGCATATTGCTGAGCAGCTCAAGTTCAAGCTGAGTAGGGCGTAGGTTCGAATCCTATTTGGTGCAGACTATTTTTTGCATGCATTTTTTGCTTCAAATTTAT
>JAHZNC010005216.1:0-15668 GCA_027744095.1 Zhuqinia jingwanae | reverse complement strand
TTACTTTTTAAATGTTATTATCTAACCAGTAAAACTTGTAAATTGTAACTACTGACACATTGTAGCAATAAAGTTCAATCAATCAAACTTATGTAACAACAATAGCTTTACACATGTAATGTAATAATAATTAGAGAAGAAATGTTTCCACCATATTTTTGAAATAGTACATTAGAGTGTATTTTATCTTGTTTGGAAACTGCAGCATGAACTTGCGTTTTAAATTAGACATTATCTTTTTGACATTGCATTGATAACCCATATTGCATTCGTCCCATTTGCGCTAAATCATTTTTATATCTCGACATGCATGGTACACAACGAATATGATAAAACTAAATTTGTTAAACTCATTGTGAGTAATTAAATGTTTATATTATGTATGAGTAATGATTATCAATTAAAATTGTATGAAATGCATGCAATATGCTTGCTCTCCACCATGTGAACAGATATTACATCACTGAAGGATTGAATTAAATAACAATTTTATATTGATAATTATTTATGGGTTGTAGTCATTAGTCTTCATTGTACAACTTTATAATCACATTTTGTTGTTCTGTATTAGTAATTGAAATGTTAGCGTTATTTCTGTTTCCATTTAGTTTTAAAACTTATTACTCTTACAAAATAATTTTTGTCTTGTCCAGTTTTCTATGCTCAAGTTTGATGCATTTATGTTTATATCAATAACTTTCATTCATAAAACTTTTAGCTTATTACCATATAGAGCTTAACTACTGAAAGATGCTTTACATTTATGAATGTAATTACTTGCGCGTTTTTATAGTGGTCGATTTCGATGATGTTTCTTTAATTAAAAAATTAAACGTTCGTTTCTCACAAAAAATTTGCATAATAATATATTTGTCACGACTTTGACCTTAATACATTAATACGCCATGGCGTACATACTGGAAATTACTGAAAAAGGAGGCTTTGATGATCCTTGGGTTAATGAGGAAAGTATATGTCATTGATAAATTAGGAATCCAAAAAATGCTCCATGCGGGGGTGCTCTCTTAGAAATCATGTCTAAATTCGAAATGTTTTTTATTTGTTTTAAACCTGTAAATAAAGCCTGTACCTAGTTTAATTAGTACACATTTTGTCATCACCTACTATTTTGTGGATTCTGCTATTCACTACCAGGCTGATTTGGGATTGGATTGGACACGGAAAAACTCTTATTGACATTGAACCGTTTTCTAAAAAATGTTTTAAAAAGGAATGAAAACATCCAGTAATTTATGTAGCAATTTTTATTTATGATTTGGACAACAGATTTACTTCTAGGAAGAAAAAAAAGACTGCAAAAAAACTTAACTGGAAGGTGCTCGCGCTCTTAAGCGCCTGACCTGATAAGGTGAAAGAATATTTGTTAAAAAATAGAACTAAGATTTTCCTGTATTTTTAATTTAACCTAATTATTAAATTGGATTATTATGATTTGGCTGTTACATACCGGAATATGTCCACTGTTATTGTTATTGGAATATGCCTGAGCAAATGGTGGCAAAGGCAAAAAAGTTTTAATGTAGGGAGAACAGGTTTTTGTAATACTTGATACATTGAAAACTATAAATAAATCAATACTCAATACCAAAGGTCATGTGCATGGGCAGATGAAGTATGATGATATCATTTTATGTTTTAAAAATATAGATTAATACTACATTTTTAAGTTTAACTATACTTTTTATTTGATGAGAAGCTAGCAAATGAGCTAAATGGTTAGCTGATCACTCCCCTGGAAATAGTGAGCATAGGCAAGTGGGTACTTTTAGCACTGGGTATTGTACTCAACATTGTAGGATTTTATGTATCTGTTAGGAAATACCATCCGTTTGGAAGTTCTGCCAAATCAGAAGGAGGAAATAGTGGGAAAGGGATGGGGTGTGTGGATTTAACAAAGTCGTCAACGCCCACTCCTCAGCAGTCTGCTTAAAGGCGAAGGAAACAGTCGAAAGTGGGCTCAACAAATAAACTCAGTCGAGCTATTTCTTCATCGTCCGCTGGCTTTATCTGCGCTATCGAGTAGTCAAATAAAATGCTATTTATACATGTAAACTACATCATATTACGCTTTAGAAAGAGCTGTTCCAAAATTTTAGCTACACGAATAAAAAAGGAATTAATTAATTAAGGAAAATAAAAATTAATTGAAAGATATGTTTTTAAGACAGTTTTTCTCATAGCCTTTAGTTTTACAGGTATATGATGGCAGGGGATCACGAAAAAGTTGGTATTATACGATGACGTATGTAATGATTCCATAAAAGATAAAAATTGGGCACATTGTACTTCCAGTAATGAAACAACCTAAAGATTATGTATGAAATTGTTATTCCACAATCAGAGTGTATTGCGATTCATAGTCAAGTACATACAGCCGCAATTTCCACTTTCCTACTACTACTACGCACATCAGATTTAACTACATGATTTTACGTTATAGTTCACAAAGAGATTGAAGTTGTGATGACGTTTTTCTAGCAAAATGGTTGACTTATATCATTACTCTAATTGGCTACTTTCTCCGTTTTCTGGCTTTATCATTTCTATATCTTCAGCCAATCAAATGTCTTCATATGACAGAACGTTTAAATCAAGCAAGTCATTACACTATCATTTGTAGTTATTCTATTACGTATAGGTAATTTACGTATGCTCGTGTATAACAAACTTCACATCAGTGTTGACGTCATTCAAGCGGATGGATAATATTATACAGCCTGTAATAAGCCCACAGTTCTATAACAAACAAAACTTTACTTTAATTATCGCTTATCTGATAATGTCAACGTTGATTAACACGCATTGTTTTAAATGACTAGTTATTTGCTAAGCAGTTTAGTATACGTGAGTAATAATCAACAGCAAAGGTTTAATATTCCTCGTTATAATTAAATTAGTTTTCATTCTTGTGCGGATTAAGGCTTAAAATACAAGTTAATTGATGATGATGATGATGATTGATGATATGTATGAGGAATCCTCATTGAGGATGCATCATGGGCTCAATATTTATAGGTCACTATTAAGTGCATATGTACACATTGAGTCAATTTTTATTATAATAATGCAAATAATTTCTTTTAGGAATACTGACAAGATGAAGTCATCAAGTGGCGCAATACCATATTTCCAACAGCTCAATTTCCGATTTCCAAAAATTAATCCAAAAAGGTCAATATCTCACGTATATGGTCACCTAAAAATGTGAAATTTTTTCCTCTGACCCCATATCGATATAGTACATCTTTTAACGAGAATTCCTTGTTAACAGTACACTATTTACAAGTGTAATTTCGTATGTAGCATTCACAACTTGCTATGCGAAAACAAATTCCTCAATTCGCCACACACTTCGTTAGGAAGGTGAATTTGGCGTTTGCAAGAATAATCCATCCGGGAATCTTTACAACTTCCAGAACACTTGGAAACTTTTGCAATTCCTAAAAAGTATTCATCTAGCACAACAGCACTGAAGCTACTAATGAATAGTTTTAGCTTGCCTGAAAATCTAAACACAGAAGCTAAATACACCTCCTTAATTGATATTTTATTTTTAGCTGGATGGCTGATCAACTTAGTAACAAGTCATGTGTTTATATGACTTACTTAATACTAATGAACCAATACGACAAAGCGGAAACACCTGATAGATCAATTGAAGTTGATTTGGGTTAGCAGTGTTTTTAGGATGTCACGTTGCCCCAAAAGTAAGGAGAAGCAAAACAGCAACCATAAAAATAAATGCTTTTTTGCTTTTGCTTTTGCCAGCACTAATTACTACCAAAGAAGACATCATTAATACATTACAGATAAAGACCAGTGACATCAAACATAAATATGTGTTTACGCACCATATCACATCAGCGTATGCTATTTTGTGTGACACTAGTCAATAAACTTACATTAAATATTATAGCCCCTCACATTATACCACATGCAAGCTGCTCACAGTGCCCCAACAACCCATGCAGCAACACTCCAAGCAATGCAGCTTTTACCATAAAACTCAAGACCGACCATGAGGAACACAAGNCCAACAACCCATGCAGCAACACTCCAAGCCATCCAGCTTTTACCATAAAACTCAAGACCGACCATGAGGAACACAAGAGTTATCCATTAGGCACAAGGAGAGAAGCATCAATTCCTCTCCTCAAGATTCCTCTTCAATTAAATATTATTCGGGACTATTAGTTGGGCTTTTTCAGTCTTCCCATTTTATAGATCCCATTATTAATTAATATTGTTAATAATAATATTTCGGCCATTAATAAATCTGTTTGTTTAAATATAAATTAAACTTCAGTGTTTTCCTCCGGGTTTATTTAAAAATAACGCCCATACTCATATCGAGTCAGGTCAGACACATTAGTTTACTCCCCTGGAGAAACGGAGTGTCACAGTATATGAAAACAATCTCCACTTTTCAAAGTCTCTACTTGATATCACCTCACAAACCTTAAATGCATCTTGGCAAGTTATTATGTATGTACATATACCTCATTCAATCATTCCACAATCCTTTCCTCTTATTTAGCTGTAAACCAGGCTTGTAATTTTAAGATATGGACTGAACGAAATCTTATTTTAATTCCACCTCTTATTATAATGCTGTAAACACAACAAAAACAAAATAATAATACCATATAGAACGCAACTCAACATTAAATGTATCCAAATCTTACGGTTTTTTGTACTAAAAATACACAAGTCATGTTTACCACCATGTTAATTCCATAAGAAACTAGTAATATTTGTAGTAAAAGTTATGAATGCAGATTATAAAAAACGGAATTACTTAAGCCTTGTTCGTTTCTTACATAGTTTCATGTGATATCCTTTGCATATTTTTCTTTTTTTCTCGCATATGTGATGCATGTTTTTGTACAAATTCCCAATATAAAACAATATGTATATATATGACAGCACAAGATACATACAAAAAGGGATGATCAAATCTATGTGCTGTAAAGATTTTTCTTTGAAGTATGGTAGTATTTTTTGTAAACGAAGAAAATTCTTTTAGGCTTGGCTGATTAGCATTGTGCGTACAAATGAAGAATCCATTTTGCAAGACATCTCTCTCTCTCTCTCTCTCCGTTGTTGCCGTGTTGTGCTCGTTTTGTTTCTAATCATTTGGCTCCGTGAGAGATTTTATTTTCAGAAAAAAATGTACTGGTTTGATGGGAATTGTTCTTACAAAATTGCAATTGAGAGTGGAATAGGAATGATGGGAATTATAATCAATGCATTTCAATGAGGTTTTTGTGGTTTGATTGGAACGTGGCTGAATATACACATAAATATATATGGTAGTAGAAAGTATATAAACGTAAAAGAATATTTTTTTGCACAACTTTTGCTACCGTATATTTAAGGCCGCTATGTACATACATAAGTAATAAGAGGCAATTATAAATTTTTAAGACGCATATTCATTACAGGAAAAATAAACGAGATTTATTTATATAAAAATAGAAAAAATAAACAGCCCAGTTTCATCAAGACAGCTCTGTAATGATATAGAAATTTGGCAAGTTTCTCCATAAATCATAATACTTTTACTATGTTGCCACTTGCATGTATGAATGCATACGTATATTATATGTATTGTTGATTTTGTGTAGAAAAATCTCTAAATAAAATGAGCTTGATGCACAAATGAACTTGAATTTGGCTTCTTTATATGTACATAATCTGAAAATCAGATTGAACCAAGTCACGTATACATAAAGTTGCAAGCTAATTAATTTTCATTACTGCATAGAAATGGAAAGATTACAAAAGTTTGCAAAATATATAATTAGTTAGACGCAGATTTCAAAGCTGATACCATTTCATCGATGAGAATGTACTACAGAGGTAATATTATCCGGATGCTAAAAAAACCATTTGCACTTCCTTTGGAACGTGACTAAAATCTAATTTTCTCAGAGGAAAAAACAAGGCAAAACATTTGACATGGGTTGTGTGGATTTGCATTTAAAAACTATCAGACGATATTTGAAACGTTGGCTGGAGACGACGTTTGAAGAGTTGATTTTAATAAAATTAATGAAATTTGTAATTGGCAGTCTTTGGTTATCGTTTGCTTTCTTTAAGAAAACATATGAAATTTTAGGAAATATATATATAACTCTTTTTAAACAAAGGGGTAGAAACAAAAAAATTAATATTATTCTTATATGGTAGCTAGAGCTAAATAATAATAAAAATGTTAATGGATAATACCTAATAACTTTTAGTGAACCCTGTTGTTTTATTATTGCTAGTCTACTGTTTGAAGGAATAATGCAATGCAGTATATTGTTGCCAATAACTCATCTCAAGTGACGTTTTTGGTTTGCATTGCAAACTATAAACATGCAATTCTACTTTTCATTTCACTTTTTATACAGCCAAGTTACGTGCACACATGTTTAGAATCGGGAACTACATTCTGCATAATTTTTACGGATTTTGAGGTGCATTTATAGCATCATCCCTAAGCTGCAGCTGTGCCAAAATGGATGACATTGATGCGGGTTTGTATTATTTTCAATTGTGCCATTGTATTTTGAGAATTTTTTTTCAAAGAGATAATTTTGGTGTTCTCCAAAAAAATGCTTCTTTTCATATTATGGAACATGTATACATGCTGTTAAATTATATTAACAATATGCATACGTAAATGTTTGTAAAAAAATCATCGAATTAATTATAAAATGAATACAACAAAAATGTTATTTTTAAGAGTCCACTGTTCATCATAAATGTCATTTCTAAGCTTTCATGTTTGATTTTATGAGGCATCGTACAGAATGAAGTACAAGTCTTAAGTGCTGATCAACCTTAAAATATGCACAAAATAACTACCCATGCATTCAATCCGGTTATAAATACTCTCAGAAAAAGAACTGATTTTGATTTCCGTCAAACGTCAGTGTAAAATCAACATTACTATGTACTATTTATACACATTATACATGCATATGATAATACCTAATTAAACTTTTAATAAACAAACAAAGGGTTTGTATTTTTTTTTCATTATAAACTGTGTATTGCAACTTTTGCTACTATAAACGCTGCATCCATTTTTTTATCTGGCCACTGCACCCGGTTGAAGCTTTTCATGTACCTACACTATTTATATTCCGGGAGTGATGTTGCTGACACTGCAATCTGCAATTACTCCGTGAACGTGAACAGCAGGTTAACTCAAAAATCAAAAAATATATGATTTATTATAATAGATTTTTATTTATTTTAATATATTTATAGTTTTCTCTTAGCATGCATATATACGCTAATACAGTTTATATGTAGTACTATGCTAACACTGTACATTTAATAGTCTCCATCCATCAAAATCGTACAAAAAATTTATTCACATGTATAATATTCCTTTTTACGTTTTTCTAAACAAACACCGTGTATACAGTTTGTAGTTTGTTGTTGGGCCCAATCACTAAAACGTTACAAAAATTATTATGACATGATCCTTCCAATGTTTTACGGACCCGAGGCGCAACTCTTGGTTTCACTTTTCCGTTATAATAATGATATTGTTGTTACAGGAGGTGTTATTGTTATGTGTATATAATATACCATATTCTAGAAGAAAAATTCTCAGCTATTATCTAAGAAAGCATTATATTATCCACAATTATTTTACACTCTCTTGTGAAAGGTCATACACGTGTGGACGTTGCATTGAACTCACACACCAAAGTTCCAGTTTCTCCTTCCTGTGATACCCTTTGTTTCTCTTTCACTTGCATCTTTTTACTCGAGGAAGTAAACATTGAATACATTTTTGAGGAAAAATACATGAATTATTATAAATACCTGCTATATGCACAAATAATGCGCTTTGTAGGCATACATATTTTGTTTCATATAGATTATCTCTTGGAATATTATATTTTAAAGTTGATCATGATGAGAGTATTATGGTTCAGTCGATAGATCAGTCGTGTTAAATTATAATGTCATCATAGTCGTATGATTACCATTATTGGTTTGGTTTGCTGTGATTCAAAGAGAAAACCACTGTGGTAATACTATATTCCCCATTTGCATTATTCTTCTTTGCCAACCAGCAGCACAAATACACGACATACCACACATAGGTACCTAGTTCATGTTGTACGCCTGCCTGCAGTAGTAAAAAAACGGCCAACGCAAATCGTTCGCAAGGATGAAAATTATTTTATTTCGCCTTCGACTTTGTCTCTCTTACTCTCTCTCTCTCTCTCTCTTTCTTTGGACAAGAAACAGAAGAATCAAGTTAAGCTATTATACAACAAGACAACATTTTATTTTTTCCTCCTCATCATCACCACCACACCACCACCATCATCATCATCTTGATCATCATGATCTTGATTTCTCGTTGCTCATATTAGGTATACTTAATCTCAATTCCAACATCTTCAACTACCTGTCTACCGTATGCCGTGTGTGTGTGTGTGTAAGTACGTACGTAAATTTTTGCATAGTCTTGTCTGAAACGAGTAATAATAATTTTCTTCAAAAGATTCGTATAAAATGTTGGTTATATATTATATATTATGTGATGTTGCCCCTTTCTTGGCGAGGATGATATGTTGATCATGTTTTGTAGGTTTGACTGGAAGTGGTTTGATTCGCAACGTGCAAAAAAGTGAATTGCGAATTTACAGCATCCAGTGAGAATGTTTCATGATGGATACATGAAAAACTGGCTTTTCATAATGTTGTTACTCTCTCTCTCTCTCTCTCTCTCTTTCTCTTCTCATACAGATTATTATTTTGTTACACATAAACTTGCTTTGGTCTGGTATAGTAATAGTAGATTATATAGTAGATGAGGATGAGGATGATGATGATAGTTGCGTGGACCACCTTAGAAATTATATATACTTGATTCACCTTGTGATTACATGCAATCCTCACGGTCATCAAGAAAAAGCATTCAATGTGGGCATGAAACAGTCGGAATAAAAAAAAATATTTAGCTTAATGCATGCACAAGTAGAAAAGTTGTAATAGACAGTGGTCGTCGTATGAAGGGAACGAATAACGTATAATATTTTGCTATATTGCTTTACCATGATATCATAATAATATCACATTCAAACTACTCCTATTATAGTTCGTTAGCGTTTTGAGGAAATTATCATTCGCTTTGGCTAGAGATCTTCTATCCATTTGGCAGCTCAACTTCGCTGTCAATCGCTATCCTGCAACAAACGCATTCCAGAACTGACCGTGTAAACAGTTCTATTTACAAACAATAAAAACGGAAATTTTGATAGGATCAATAATTATAATTTTACATTATTTTTTAGTCTTGCAATTTAAAAAAAAAAAGTGAAATTCCATTTTCTTAAAGATTCTGTATCTTTTTTTAAAAAATTCGTCTGTGAATATATTTCCTCTGTTTTGACGTGGTCACCAAGAATATATAGATTGGCGAGGCTGATAAGTTTACCATATTCGGGTTTTGTCACCACCAATGTAGTTTTTTTTGCTCTTGATGCGACCTAACGAGTTGCCCAACAAGATCAGAAGCAACAGCAGGCGAGAGAAAAAACTTCATTGCATTGGACCACATTTTGCAGAGCATATGGGCGTGAAGATGAAACTCGAGTATCATTCTTGTGGAACATCACACTGGAAATCATATAACCAGCTGCTGGGGACGACATTGAACAAAATCAGCGGCTGCTGTTTTGGAAAGTGGAAATTATCATCATTTTTTTAGCCTTAAATGGATACCAGAGGTGCATATACAGCTAGAAATTTTAACTGTTGTAAATGCAATCTTTGGTAATGTCTTTGAGGCTAAGATATCACCGTTTCGAGAATTACTCATCTTATCATGAGTCTTCTTCTTCTTCCACTCCACAAGTATCAATCATCAGACCAGACCAGCCAACACTTTTACTCGGGTCATTTGTCAGTGTCAGCACATGAATTTGGATTCAAAGGTAAATTGAATCATTTTATCAACTCATTAAACTATATGATTAAATTATTACACAATTTCATATCTTCCAAAACTATTTTCCGAGGAAGCTTAGGAAAATACGTAGGAGCTGGGGTACCTATATATAATAATATGCGCACCATGCACGCATCATGTGATGTTATATATTATGAAGAATTTTTGTCCAAATATGGTAGAAAAAACTTGAAACAGGCTTGAATTACAGGAAGTTCTAAAAGAAATATGCATAATATATACCTACACAGAGGAGCACATACCCCGAGAAACGAAAAAGAAGTGGTAGTAGAAAAGCATCAAAGCGAGTCCCACATTACCTGTAATAAAATGATGGACTGTTTACAAAGGTTTCACGTGA
This sequence comes from Zhuqinia jingwanae, assembly GCA_027744095.1. NCBI lineage: Eukaryota > Metazoa > Arthropoda > Collembola > Entomobryomorpha > Paronellidae > Zhuqinia > Zhuqinia jingwanae. The sequence goes on along the minus strand of JAHZNC010005216.1, from coordinate 5,316 downwards.
AGAATTTAGTAATTCATCATAAAAAAAATTCAGGGGCAGATACATTTATTTTTATTTAAAAAGCTATCATTTTTTTCCCTGTGCAGCAGCTAATATTAAGTTTAATACAAAATATCATGTTCGTTGAAATAGATTTTTTTTGTTTCTCTCCTCTTTCTAAATTACACTATTTATAATACTTACACAGTTCAGATAGCTTCCTCACTCCTCTTGGGTCTCTGCTGCACGAATTCAACATTTTTATATTCCCATGAATCCCAGGCCAATTGAGAGAGACAAGTTTTAGGCTGTACAGCAGGATAGTAAATTATAGTATCAGCACCAGAACAGATATAAAAAAAATTCAACCAAATCAAAAAGAAAAAAAAAAGCTTCACTAATATAAGTGTATGTGTGCAGCAGAGCGAATATACATTTCGTGCTACTGGCTTGCACCAAGTCTTTTTTTGTCTGGAAAAAAAAAGTTGGGCTCGTAGTCGTCGTATATAGTTCGTTATCTCTTTTGCTATTTGAAGTTACTACTTTTTTTTGCTACCTCTCCGTGTGCTGATTAACCCTTTACCTGTATCAAAAGTCGTTGTAGTATTATATTATTATTTCATTCCATCAACTCACTTTCCGACATTTTGTGGTGGTAACCCTACAAAATGATTTTAAAGTGTCAGCAGCAAGAGAGAGCAACAAGTATATAGCATGCGCAAACAACTACGTTAAGGTAACATTTTTATAACCACAAAGTACATACATCAGCACTTTTTAGCCATGCCATCAAAATAGCGCAATATGAACAGCAAATGTATAAGATATTGTAGCAGGTGTCTGTCTCGCCAGAAGCCAACAAGCTCACTTTTTATTGTATATTATCTAAATGATTGATCAGATTCCGCAGAAGAGGTGGAAGAGTATTTTTTTTTAAATACATGGTATGCGATATATATATATAATAGTTGTTGATAGTATAAAGATAGCAGGATTGTAGACACTTTTAATGAACAATTTTTTCTTGCCTTTTTGTTGTACAACCAAAAAAAAATATGTAGTTGCTCTCGGTCAATGCCGACGTATTATGTATATCCAGTAATAATAATCAACTGATTGTGAATGCGTAATGAATAGCAAATCAAAGATGAGAGAGGTTGATGGGTAACACAATTTGCATCTTTTCGTGTGTGACTGTGTGAAACGCAACAATGGAATGAATACTGTTTTAGCGTAGAAAATATTTTCTTTGTGTATCCGCAAATCCAAAGGATCATCACATCAGTTATTTTCAGCGGTTGTGTACAAGAAATTTATATCAGGGTTATCTTTTATTGCAGTATATTATGCATAAAGATTTTAGTATCATGTATCATGTAACATGCATTTTTTTCCATCTTATACATAGTACCCGCCTATTTTGTCATTTTTTATGGTAAAAAATATTATTATTACCTCTCGGTTGATAAGACCGTTGCTCTGTACTCTCTCTCTCTCTTGGATAAAATTGCAATTTAATTATGCTGATACGATGCAGATGCTGACTGGTGATGGCCAAAGAATGCATGCATAAAAAGTTATTGAACGTAATTTAAAAAATATATACTACATATTTTTATAAGTGGGTAGAATTTTGCATGAATGTCTTTTCACTGAAATTATTTTTATATCTAGGTAATAGGTAGGTAATATACATACTACGTATTTTTTTCGTAATATTCCATGAGGAAAGATTTTTTTATGTACTCAAGGTAAAAAGTAGGCACTTTTAATAACACGTCTTTCTCTTCACGCAGATCTCTTGGGAGTAATCATGAGACAGGCACGTTGCGTTTTGTGAGCGGTATATATTTTTTATATACACAATAAATTAAGGTATGTATTTATGTAATAGTTGTGGAGATAATTTTGGAATGATTGAAAGTTAATCTATAATCGTATCGTATCATGCAAGGTTTTTTCTTCACAGAAATTTGACACTTTACACATTTCGTGCATGCTTGTTTTAGTGTATATTTATCTACCATTCATCCGTCCGTCCTCCTAAAGATATACTTTTATGGTAGCAAAAATCTCGGAAAACCGGAGCCCACGTATGTATGTATACGTAACGTAACGCACTCATCATCATCGCCAACAACATCACATGAACTGGTTTGCTCCTGCGGAAGCAGGCGTACTAATGTATCTATATGTATGCCTGTTTGGTTTCAGATATTGACAAGAAATTGATGTTCATGCTATAAATTCACAGTAATTAATAATTGGAACTCCTATTTGCAAACGAGTACGTGATTTGCAGTTTAATTTTTGTTTAATCTTGAATTAAGTGTACAAAAGCGATCATTTTACAATCATGAATAAAAATAAAAACGATAAAGATTTCTTTAGTGATCCTTTATAGGCTTGTCCATGGCATGTCTCTGTCTACAACTATTAATTGCTTCAATTTGTCCGGTTATTTATTAAACGGCTGCATTAAAACTATTTCAATAATTACATCTTTACTTGTTCCTTGTAAGAGGAAAATTGATAACTTGCATCCATATAATCTCGCATTATTATATTTATTTTTTGTCAAATTTCTATTGCAATCAATCGATACGATTGAATTGGTCTGCTGTGTGCTTTTAAGTAAGTTGCCGATGATGATGTCCATAATATGTCTGCACTCTGCATATAGCCCAATCATAATAATAATAATGTAATGTTGAATGTACCCATTAAAAACTCAAACTATGTTGTTCATTTCATCTTTTAATTATATCATAAGTTTATCTTAAATATAATGGGCATGGTCAACTTTGAGTACTGCCTTAATTTAATTAAAAGCATTAATTGAATGTAATAGTAGAGAACACTACGCTCGATTTTTTACTTTATGAAAAAGTGAATGATACGCCAATTGTACCGTACAGACTACCGACCAGACATGTGTAGGTAGTTACGTAACTCAAAGTATTATTTTTTTTAAAAAGATTGATGCATGCACTATGATTTTTTACTCAAAGTATTATAGATACTTGTTTTATGTGCAATACACATTTATTCAAGCTCTTATAAAATTCATGAGACGTGTTATCATTAGCTCATTAACTGAACTAGCTGTGTTGTGTATGTTATTCTCAATGAAAATGTTTCTAGACTAGCCATGTATACAGTTTCAGCTGCACTTAAACATAATTTTTTTTTTGAAAACAAGTACGGAGAAGCTAAGAAGCAGAAACAAAGACCATTTCCGTTTGTTTTCTTCAAATTTACATTCATTACTACTGATTTTTCTAAAAATATATACATATATAATACCTAACGCAGGTGTTATGTTGTTGGCTAGTGGCTACAAAAGCCTTAAAAAAACGTAGCGGACGCGTGCATGCATTCAACATCACACATCACCATCCACGTAGGCATCCTGAGAAAGTAGCGTCTTTGACCTGCTCATAGCTATTATTATTATTTGGTATGATTAAGAAATGAATTAAAGGAGCAAGTTCATAAAAACTATACAAACACATAAAAATTCTACAGGAAGCAGCAGCAGCAGCAGTAACACCAGTACATTATGTACACAGCAGAGTCAAAGGCAGTATAATATTGCATTATGTTTTTATCAATAGTAATTTTTTTCTTGGCACGTTCAGCATGTAAAAAATAACCGTTGAATTGAATCTAGCCATTTTAAACGAATTAATTGGCAAGTTAATGCAAGGTGGTATAAAAACATCTCTTGTGTTGGTTGATCCGTACACATATTCCCGAATATGATGGTGTAATTCATGCTCCGTTTGTATTACAGCCTGGCATTTCTGGTAGTCTTCCTCTGAAAACTGGATTTGTAAGGGTTCAGTGAGTAAGATGATATCTATTTTTTTTCGTCGACCAAGAAGACTTGACGGATGGGTGGATTTGATTATGGCCGGTCAAGGAGTTACTTGGCCCCTCTCTTTCCCCTCTCCGCTGCATCACCGACTCTTCTAGAATGCTAAAATTTCATAGTACACTGATTTACAAGAGGTGGCTAATAGAAATGCAAGGTGGAAAAAAGGTGCACCTTTGACTTTTCAGTTTTTTTTCTTTTCTTTTAGCTTATTTTTACCAACAACGCGAATAAACGGAGTAAGTGAATTGTGAATCCTTTTTCTATTCACTAGCCAAACTTATACTACTACATATCTAAATAATTATCTGTTAGTATCATCATCAAAACCTTTTTAGATTCAAACAATAATCTAGCATCTTTGCCAACCTTACAGTTTCCGCCGAGACTCACTGGAAGTTAGATATACCCTCTCAGTTTCTCAAAAAACTTCACCCAGTCACCATCCTTTTTAATAACAGTCGAAATGTTCCTGGTCTTTGCTCTCTCACTCTTTAAAAAAAGAAGAAAAAATTGTATTTAAAAAAATAGTGAATTATTCCAATATTGTTATATTGGTGCTGAGTTGTCAATCCATTCAATTTTTGTTTAAAAAGAAGAGAAACGGGCAACGGTGGTCAACGGCTAGAGTATCATCATCATCATCATCACCTATCTTGTAGGAGGACAAATTCACTTTCTCCAGAGGACTGTAGTTTAGCGGGTTAGGATTTTTGGCCTTTTTATTTTTTTACGGTTAAAAATTCTGATTGGCTAGCCTGCAGATCTCGATTTCAACGGTGAACATATTGTCATACAAAGTTGCATTGTTAAATCCTCAACATTATTTAACTCGAGTAAGTATTCATTTTGTTACAAATTATTACTATTATTATTCTGAATTATATTATTATTATGAATTTAAAGTGATCCTTGACGTTGTTATATTTGACCATATTGTTTGGCATTTGATGTGCGTGATGATGATATGTTGTTACGTGCAGCTAATTGGGTGACTTTCATTTTTGCAGAACTTTTTACCAATTCAAACTACATATAAATCTATTTTGAATGTTAGTATCCCTTTCCATTTAACTATATTTACCACGCTGAATTTTAAAATTAAAAAAAAATAGATAGGAGCCTTTTAAGCAAAGATTCAGCAGCATAAAAATAATGGAAAATATGAAATGATTAGCTTTTGCTACTCAAGGTTCTTAAAAGCAGCTTTTTTTGGAACACATTTTCAGCTCACTTATAGATATGTTAATATTTTCAGAAGAGCCCGCTTTGAAAATTGTTATTAACGAATTATTAATTAACAACAATGTTACCTGTCAATTATCACTGCAAAATTACTCGTTCTCATGCTGCTTAGTCAAAAGGTCATGAAAGATCCAATTATTAATTATTCTTACTATCCAATATCTTTGTGAAGGATATGTAGTACTATAGACTGTAATTATCAAGTACATGTACGT
>JAHZNC010005215.1:0-19707 GCA_027744095.1 Zhuqinia jingwanae | reverse complement strand
CCGTTTTGCCTTCCGTCGTATCTTTTGATATTGATTGTTTGTATTTACATTTACATGCTTGTTTCACAGTATTATTTGTACATATTATGTATATATAGGCCATACACATGCAACATAATATGTAGAGATCGCAAGGGCTAACCAGTCAACGAGCAAAAAGCATTTCATTTATGGTGTCTAAGGGAAAACGTCATATTTATGATTATTTAAATTTGTTTGATTTTCTCATCCTCTTCTTCTTCTGATGATGATGAGTTATATTGAGTTGAGGAGCCTTCTATTGTCTCATTATTAGGACAACATTACTATCCTTTGCTCATAAAATGTGTTTTATTTATTTGAAGTACATCAAAGGAATCACGACCTCATTAAAATAATAGAGATATTTTTTTGGCTGTTTATTTGTATAGTACATATGGGTGACTACTTGTTTTGTCATATCATATATACGCGCGACATTTACCATACGTAACAGACATGGCTTACACCAATATGTATACCATACCTATCTATATGGCTGGATTGTTTTAAATTTGCATACAATACTAAAACATATTATATGGTAAAAAATATAGCTATTATTTCTGCCTTTTTATGAGAAATGAAACATCTTATTTGCAAGCAAATGTCTGATGCACAAACATCTGATGATGACAAGAACCGGAATGTAATTTACAACGACAATACACTGAACTCCTTGTGAAGAATTTACGTTTTTGTTTAAAGTTAATGAGCTTTTGTTTTGTTGTCCTCATTTTTATCAAGATCGTAGTGCCTGAGTATAAATGTATGTTTGTATAAATGTATATGGGCGACAGCAAATGAATAAAAAACTGCTTTGCTGTTAGTTTTTTTTCTGAAACAACAATAAAATTCATGCTTTCCTTTTGCTTGTTTGCTCTTTTTTCTTGTTTTTTATTTGAATGTTTTTACGACTAACGTGTTTAATACTATCTCAAAAAAAATATTTAAAATGAGGACCAATAAATGGCGCATTATATAGTATATATTTGCTCTTTTTTCTTGTTTTTTATTTGAATGTTTTTACGACTAACGTGTTTAATACTATCTCAAAAAAAATATTTAAAATGAGGACCAATAAATGGCGCATTATATAATATATAATTATTTATTTATTGTTAATTTATTTCCGTTGATGCTCCTACATCCTACATCACATATGTAATGTACTTCATATGCACTACACCATTCAAAAAATTAACATTTCTGCTTTGCTTTTGCTTGTATATTGTTATACTTTTTTCTTTATTTTTTTAAATTAATTTTTTGTGGTTGTAGGAACGTTTACTTTTGAGTGTCTTGCCCCGGCACGTGGCTATTGAGATGAAAGCTGACATTGCGGACAATTATTCACGGGACGGGATGTTTCATAAAATTTATATTCAAATCCATGAGAACGTCTCCATCCTGTTTGCTGACATTTGTGGATTCACAAGACTGTCGGATCAGTGCACGGCCGAGGAATTGGTTAGACTACTGAATGAGTTATTTGCAAGGTAATCAAGTTTTTAAAACGAGGATGAAACTGGAGATGAAATGATAAAAGGATGATCAGATCAGTGAACAGAGATTGAATAGAAAGCTTTTTAGTAAACATTACTATTTGTCAAAATTTAAAAAAAAGCTAAGTTGTGATTTTGACTATGGCATATATACGTACGTAACATGAAATAAACCACTTTGAAATGAGTGTCATTGCACGAATATAATGATACACAGCTCTCAATTACAATCAGTCATTTGAATAGTAATAATAATAATACACCGTTTTTAATTGCAACACAAATCAATCAAAAGTCTCAAATAATGATGGAATGTAACACGATTTGGTACACTAATAGAATATGTAATTTAATATTTTATCCTTTTTTGCTTTTCTTTTATTCTGAAAAAAAAACAGGTTTGATCGGTTGGCTTTGGAGCAAAATTGTTTACGAATCAAATTATTGGGTAAGTTGTTGTAAACTACTAAGAAGGGGAACTACATATTTACTCAAGTTACTAATAATCAAACTGAAGTACAGTTACAGTTACAACATATATCTACCTATAAATATGCTATTATTTTATATATTATTTTTTTTCGGAGATTATGGCACTAGGAAATAATGATAATTATTTTATGTATCCTGAAACCAATCAATGTAAGAAATAACGAAAGGAAATAAATCTCTTTGTCTAATTATTATTGTATTAATTTATTTTTGTTTAGGGGATTGCTATTATTGCGTAAGTGGGCTCCCAGAACCGAGAAGTGATCATGCTCACTGCTGTGTTGAAATGGGAATTGATATGATAGAAGCAATAAGGTATTAAGTAAAATATGTTGGAAAAAAACAACTTTCAAAAATAATATTTTTGTTTGTGTGTGTGTGTGTGTGTGTGTATCACTTTACCTTGACTGTCTTTGATGCATTCGTGGGGAAAACTAATCCTCGCCTAATTACAACAACCGGGCAATTATAGTCGGTCTACTGCTTGTGATATTTATGTGTTTCCTTACAATTAAATGAAAACAGGTTTATTTTTGTACACTCTATTATTACTACTACACTTGACTTGGACCTATATGTATAGGTATATACATAAAAGAATATATATGCTATAGGTATGATTTTGAAGTGCTTAGAGAAAGTGTAATATACTCGTTTACTGCTTACATTGCGCTAATTGTTTTGTTGCACATAAGAACAAGTTTCTCTCTGGATTCGGTTACTTTTGAGTACATTTGAGTGCTTTTGTTGATCAATGACTTCCCTCTTTTCTTTTTGTGAAAGTGGCTGTAATTTAATGACAACTACAACCTACACCTTACGTTTACCTACTACGTAATAAAATACATACGTACACGAAAAACATGGAATTAATTCAAAGACACAGGGCTTTTCAAGTGAAGCAGAAAGTTGAAACTTTCTCCAAAAACCAAAACTTTTCCTTTTTAATAAAATCACAAAACCAAAATGAACAAGAAGTTGATAATAAAAGTAGATGGCCAAGTCAAGTCAGATAGTAGTAGTCGTCGTTAGTAGTTTTGATGATATGGTCTTCTTGTTTCAATTCATCAAAGCAAAAGCATACAAGCAAATTTTACAAGAAGTAGCGTGTTCCGGGTGTTTCTTATAAAACAATTTTTCCGCAAGGCTTGTTTCTCTGCGGATGTTTATAGAAAATATTTTACTTAAAAAAACTTGTGCATCTATGTCCATGTCATCTGCACACAGACGCATACACACACTACACACAAGCAAACAAGAAAGTAAATAAATATTTTGAATAAGACGTTCTTAATATTTACGCTATTTCTATGAAAGCCTTTTATTTGCATCTTATTACATAAATAAAGAGGCAAACATGCCCATACGCACACTTTTCCCTTTAATACTCTATATGCTATTCTTGTTCTTTTATCTTTTTGTATGAAATCTACATACAAATGCCCATGTTGTATTTTTTTTAAATATATATACACAGTCTTGTCCGTGATATGACCCAAGTCGATGTCAACATGAGGGTTGGAATTCATTCTGGGAGAGTCCTGTGCGGAGTTTTAGGACTAACTAAATGGCAGTTTGATGTGTAAGTCCCCGGTCTTTGATAAAAATTAAATTGGGTCATGCTGCGCTGTCATGCTATAAATTGTGCAAAGGCATAAACATTTTTGTATATAATATAGTAAAGAGCATTTTACTTTTTCCGGGGGAAAGTAAAGTTCTTTCTTTCATTCATTCTTTCCAAAAAAAAGTAAGCAAATAGTTTTCATCTAGTCCCTTTCTGCTTTCTTTTCCCGTCTGAAGTAACACAAAGTATTTTAAGAAAATTGTAATGTTGTACATGCATATAAAAATATACTTTTCCTCATGTAAATTGCAGTTTTGGAGTTGCAGTGACATTAGCGAATCACACGGAAAGTGGAGGACTACCTGGGTTAGATAAAAATAACTACTTGTTGTATCATATTGTTTATTTTATGTAATAGTGGCATGTTATTTTTTTCATAATTCATGTCATGTCATAAGCAAAATATTCTAAACAAATTTTGAGTGATAATAATGCATAGCAAATTTTGTTTCCTGCTATGAATGAAATGAATAAATATTATGAAATAATATCATATGAAAAAATATACATAATATTTATATAAATATAGAGCTGAGAGTTTTATCGTCAACTTCATCCGAATCGTCAACAACATATTTTATTCATGGAGTTTTCCTTGAATACATACTTTGGTTGAATGTTGACTTTTACTTTTGTAATGTTGTTGGTAATGTTGGTATGTCGTTTTGATATTATGTTTCCTTTTTATTTCCTCTGGGGTAAATGCAGACGGATCCACATAACCAGTGAAACGCTCTCTTTCCTAAAGTCCGACTATGAAGTGGAGAAAGCCCATGGCATGGAAAGGGACTCTTTCCTCCGTGACCACAACATCGAAACTTGGTTTATCGTTAAACCAAAGGCGACAAAAGATCCTCGACAAGCCTCGGGTAAAAATAGCAACAAGAGTGGAAACTCAACCAAGCAGAAGCAAACAAGCTACAACACTGTGGCAAAGGAACTTAGACTGATGGGACATCACAAGTATGTACCTATACTTAATAGTGCATTGTGTAGTAGTATTGAACCAAATATATATATATTCTGCATATATCTAAAATAACAAACTGTATTTTATTATTATTATGTATTATGGAATGATGATGGGTATGATAAGAAGGACAGTTTTATTATTCTTTTCTCGGGACTTGCTATATGACTTTTCCAATTTCAGACCACTTATTGTTCAATCCATGCCCGACTCTGTGATGACTCGCTCACCCTCCACAACGACACATCAACATCAACAAACGGGAGGAGATAATAGTCTGATGCATAATGATGGGGGGACGACAAGTACTCAGCGATACTTGATTCCCCCCGAAGAAAATCCGCAAATAGTCACTGAAGTGAATGAGTATCTATCACGAGCCATTGATGCGAGAAACATTGAGCGCCTCAAGAATGAAAATATTCATCCAATTACGCTCAAGTTTAAAGATAACGAATTGGAGCGAAAGGTAGTTATATATTACCCAAATATATAGTACTCTTATATATCGATTAAGATCTTGTATATATATTCACATAAAGTATTTGGAAAAGAGTAAACAAAAATATTATGCTAATGAAAATGACAAACGTCTTGGTTGTTTCTTTTGTATATAAAGTTTACAGATAGTTTATCTGGAGAAAAGTCAAATTTTTCTTTGGTCTCATATGGACTCGTAATCTTCTTAGATATTATCTTCACTATTGTCTGGATTACTGTGTACCAGCTTACCACACCACCAACAACAAGTAGTGAAGACGATGCTGATGGTGGAGGCGGTAGTGGTTTAAGAATGGGGCTATTTGCGGCAGCATTTTTTACCCATATACTCACAGGCCTAGGATTAGTTTTGCTAGACAGAGCATATAAGACGGATCGTAATAGTCATGTAAGACGCTAACAAATCATGCAAAAAAAAAAATTTAATGTGATTACGTATTACTAAAGGGAGGGTTCTTGTATGTTTTTTTTATATTCTAGGCTGATGGGGAAACCAAGCCATTCTATAAACGCTTACTCACCAATTATGTGACAGTTCAAGTGATTCATGTGATTGGATTGATTTACATATTTGCAACACAGTTGTACATAGGAACTTTTATGATCCAGTCGGTATGCACATAAAAAAAACAAGTATACCAGAAACATGTATTATGTATTTAATGGAGCAAGCAGATAAAAAATATATACCTATAAATATACAGTATTATCTAGAAGAACACATGGCCTCTTTGGGGTTCATAAACTTTTATGGTGTTTATATTATATCAGAATGACTTTTCCATGTACAATAATTTAAATTCAGGCATGGTGGGATGATGACTGAGTGAGTTTTTTTTAGTAAGTCAAATGACGTGTATTTTTTGTTGCAGGAAATGTATGTCAAACCGGTTCACTTTCGGAATGACAGTTTAGTTTGCAGCGGCAGCAGCCCAACTACCACTACAAACATCACCGCATCCCTAAACAATACAATTAATGATTTTATAGGCTCATCATTATGCAACTACCACAACGGTTACATTACACAATTGCTCATTTTGCTACCTGACGTTAGTAAATATTACAATCAAATATTATTATTTTTTGTTAACTGATGAAATGATTTAAAAATATATATATTTTTTTTGTTCAATTTTAGCTGCTTTTCGCACACGTTACGCTTATACTAACTTCCCAGCAGCAAGTCCTCTTCACGCCCCTGGCCAACAACTGTGGAATTAAAATCATTCTCAATGGCTTGCTAATCGTAATATTCCTGGTATTCTTTGACTTTGAGTTGATTGCTATTTCGGATGAGCTACGACGAATCTTGTTTTTTGGAGAACACTCCCACATTAACTATCCATCAAAGTGTAGACTGCCTCTGGATTTGCTCCTCTTTTACTTTACACTCATAGTTCACTCGAGACAGACAGAGTGCTCGGTGAGATTGGATTTCTTGTGGAAAGTACAGGCAACAGGTGAGGAAGGTTTAGATGTAGTAGGGATATCAAAAAAATATTATGCAGCTATTATTTTACGTTTTTCTGTTACTTTCTCCCAGTGGAATATACATGCGTTTTTGCTGTTTATACCTTCTTGCTACGCTATATATCCCTTCTCCCCAAATTTCACCTACGTCGCATAATAGAACGTGAAATGAGTAGTCCTCCATACCTTCTTGATCTTTCTCTCTCCCTCTCATCACTTGGTTTACCTTCTCTTAAAAAGCCTGAAGCATTTTTCTCTTATTGCTATTTTTGTTGTTGTGTGTGTGTGCATTTGACATTCTAATGTGAATTTCATGTTTCCCCAGAGGAAAAGGAAGAAATGGATCGCTTACAAATACATAATCGTAAGCTGCTCGCAAATATTTTACCAGCTCACGTTTGCGACTACTTTTTGAATAAAGCAGGAAGTCAAAGAGACGTAAGGGCTTATGAATATTTAAATGCCTTATTTGTTCATCTATATATGATTCTCTCTTTTGGCTTCTCTATGATGATGTCAAGTCAGAGCTTTCACCTTTTTTTACACTTGACTGCACGCAGCAAAATCCTTGTTTACACAATCTGGTTTTCTCTTTCTCTAATATTTAATTCATTTAGGAAATATACGCCGAGTCTTGTGACAATGGTCCAACCAATGTCACGAAAGCATTCTACCCAGAACATTACTAGTTGACAATTAGTTGCTATAATCGTAGCCCGAATTACTTTTGGTTTTGGATACAAACATAAGTACATAAAGTTAATTAATTTTGCATAGATTATTTCTTATTAATTGCATGTATCTCTAACCATAGGACTCACCCCTTCAACCCGAGATTTGACCAACTACACGCATGCCATCGCAATGGCAGACTATGCTCTCCGTATAAAATGTCAACTGCAGAAAATCAACGAACACTCATTCAACAATTTTAGACTTAGATGCGGTTAGACCATGTTTTTATGAATTGTTAATAATGATAATTATTGTTGATTTTAAATGAAACGAACAGATTACAGCCAAATTTCTTTTAGGCTTAGGTTTCGGAAACATTGTTGCCGGGGTCATAGGGGGCAAGAAACCTCATTACGATATCTGGGGTAAATATGCTATTTTTTTAACAGTAAGCAACATGTATATTGTGATTGTGATTATTTATTAAATTGTAATGTAATTATGTAATCCGAGCAGGTAATGTTGTGAATGTCAGTTCAAGAATGGATACATGCGGTGAAATGGACAAAATCCAAGTGACCGAAGAGTTGGCTGATATACTCAAGTCGAATTTTGAGCTGATCAAGAGAGGAAAAGTTTTTGTTAAAGGGAAAGGGGACATGATTACGTGGTGGATGGTAGGGAGAAAGTGAGTAAACAATCTAAAGTCCCATGTATGTATACACTTCGCAGTAAAGTTTACTCCAAAGAATATACTACCATGACGACTTCCGCTGCTTCTGAATGGGATGGGACGTGCTCTCTTCTCCCATACACAAAAATATTTCTAGTCCATTTACCTGTCTTAAAAAAATTAACTGCACAATACTTTGTCGAAACCACGTGCAATCATTTTGTATTAACATAATATATTTACATTCAAGGTAACTTATTATGTTGTACTGTTATGTAACGCTGTGAAATGTTTTACTGAGAAACAAATCAAACAAAAATATGTAATTTCAGCAGCATCATAATATAATGGATTACTTTGTTCTCAAAAACCTCTATTTTGACCTACCCATCCACTTATGGTTGTAACTACAGGAGATTAAAATTAGACATTATCAGAGGCCAAAGAACCCAACCGCGCGGTTTACCTGATCTGATAACATTATACGTGAATGTTCCCAACACGAGTTGATGTGTGTACCTTTTTACAACACATTCCGTTTTATGGAATTTTTTTAAGGCTTTAATTTCCTTCCTTTTGACAGAAAGCTTGCTGGTGCAAGCTTTTTTTTGGTACAGTTCAAATGTTTTCCAACATGAAATTGTGAGTGTGCAGTGCAACACTCTATTTGATACTCATATTTATTTTATTTATTTGAAAATATACATGTGCAATGAGTCATATTTTTTGTTACAGTAGTTTACATGAACATTGCGTTAATGTGTCCACAGAAAACTGATATTAATGTTACTGTAAAATGTGCAAAGATTTTAAAGGTGATTAGTGAAAATAAGTAATATCCATGCTATTATTATACGTAGTATTTTTAGAACATTTCCGAAACCACGAAAATGCGTATTATATACTAATACAATATATTAAATTGCGTCGTACAATAGCTGACAATCAAGTAAATAATGTACCAAATTAATGTGTGCTTGCTCGGTACTACTGGATCAAAAATATGATCCATTTATATATTCGACTGTTCTGTCCAATAAAAAATATTTTAACATTTTACTAATGCTGACTTGTGAAGAATTTACTGCGAAAGAGATCTTATTTTTTGGGAAGATTGCCAGCTACATCACTCTGTATTTGTAACGAGTTCCGTTTCAGGAGGAGGAGCGTTTTCCTTTTGAAGCATCCATGTCAAGTAAAGTATTCCATGTTCGGCTCTGTATTCGTCATTATGAGAGATAACTGTGAAGCCCATTGTTGATAGGGCATCAAGAAAAGGAGCTACTGCTGCTATTGGTGGCGCCTTTTCACCTGGAAAGTAGTGTAATGGAATTTATATAATGTACTAAATAAGTACATGTTGTTATGATATTTCGTAGTAATTCGTCTTTGGGGCTTTCTCACTTTCTGGAATGTCCACTTTGAACCTGGTCACAAAATGACCCAAATAGTTGGTGGTATTGAATTCTGCCTGCTTGAAAGTCGCTGTAGTGTTAAAGTATTGGAGTTGTTCTTTCTCCAGGCCACCAAGTTCGAGCATCCAAGTTGATCCAACCAGGAATAAACTTTTAAATTTTAAAATAATTTACAATTTTGTATCCTATAAGGTATGAAATGAAATGAATAGAGAAATACACCTATACTAGCTTACACAATGCTAACAAAAGGCATTTTCAAATTGCCCCCAACGTATGTAGACTTTGTAGATACCTTCACGAAAAAAATTTAGCTTGACTCAGTTCACTGGGAGAACCATGTATTGTAGACCCAAACGTGTTGTAACTTTGAAACTGAAACGCTTTTCGTTTTTCCAACTTGTTAATTTCAATGAAATTCGTTTAAATGGGAAGATATTCAATTTATTTAATGAGAACAGTAAATATAGTATAATGTATAGATGTAAGTGTTTTAAAAAAATAAGTCTGATGGTGACAAGACGTGTTTACCTCCTTTGTTCATAATTTCAGGCGAATGAAGTTAAGTTACAATGGCACAAAAATGACAATTACAAACGCCTGAATAAGCGTCTGCCTACGGTTACATGACAAATATGTGTAATTCTTTGATGTTTGACTTGATTACATTTTACAATATTTACTTGTTACCTCTGCCGTTTTGTTTGTTCGCAGAGAAGACGGCAAATATTGCATAAAACTTGATGCATGGTGTTAACAATCCCAATAAGTACATGGTGTTACTTTGATGCAGTAATGATTTTAGTACCTGACTGAACGCTAGCTCATGTCATCATAATAAGTGTGTTGGATTTCATCTGCAAATATTTACAGCTATAATTCTCTATAATTAATTCACTAAAAACTTAACCACGAAGTCAATCTATAGTCTATTCCAACAGCAGCTATCCAAAAACTAAGAATCGAACGGTGCGAGACAGATGCAGAAGCAAACGTGTACCACTTACTTTTTAAAATTATTGTTATAGATAGAATATGTCGACCCTTTTACGCTTACTTGAGATCAGCGGGAATCAAGAAGGGAAAGTTACCAAATATTGTTTACTTATCTCATTGTAACTGTCTGCCCTACGTGATGGTTAAAATGAATGGCGCACGATTGCAGTTGTCGTTGAAAACAAACAACTATATGACTCATAAAATAACAATGCACTAAAATTTATGATTAAGAAAATTCTTAGTATGAATTTATTATGCTAAAGTTGATAGGAATACATTAAGACGTCAATTCTAAATTATTAAATTTTTCTGCATCATAAAAATGTGCTCGAACTTCCCTTCCTCCAAAGTACCGTCCATTTAAGTCTGCTATAGCTAGAATTAAAGAATTATTTCAATCCCGTGATTTTCATTTAATTAAAGAATTATCATTATTTCAGAAGCATATTTTTGCGTAACTTTACAAAAGGATTCTCCTAATAAAGACCAACGTTTAATTTACCTTTACGTGCACCATCTATTGCCGTAAACTCTACGAAAATTCTTATTGCGTCTTCAGAATCGACATCAGGCATTTGGAATACAGTAACAGTAAAAACACTTCCATATTTTTCACACTCTTCCTTCACTTCTGGCTCCAGATCGTCATCCACCTCGCCTGGTCCAACCATATTTGTGAGTAGGACTACTTTGGAAGGTGTATCGGCCATTGATCTATTAGCAGTTTCTTTTGATTCCTGCGACGTGACTATAGGCTGATCTATTTTAATTTCATCCTCGTCGTCAATGTACGAAGATGCTAAGGATGAACCCATAAATCCTGATGGGTTTGTCAGAACAACACCTTCTTTGGGCATATCTTTTTCATGGATTATTCTTCCAATTCTATGACTTGTCTTTTCAACCTAAAAAAGAAATCCATACAAGAGATTATTAAATAATTTAACAACAAAATATTTCTTTTGTAAAATTAAACAAACTTTACCAGCAATGCTGTTGACATTCCTTGTTCTTTCTTTCCCAAGCCTTGGCCTTCTTTGTACCCATATTTTGCCATTATTCTTGCGGCTGCACTGACCCCAGAGCCGGATCCCAACCCCAATGAAGCCACTGGACCTCTACTATTTGCTGATTTGCTGTTACCACCCCTATCATTATCCTCTCCGTATTCAGCACTAACAACAGAATGAGTAAGTGAAGGTGGAGGGGCAATTGCAACTCCACCTTTTGATTCTCTTTCCTTTCTATTGGGAAGTGGAAAATCTTCCTCCTCCTCTTTTTCGTCTGCTTCCTGTTTTCTTCTACTTTCATTTTCCTCTGCTTCCTTATCTCTTCTTTCTCTCATTTCCTTTAGGGCTCTTTCGTAATCATTGGGGTATACGGGGTCATACTCATTATCAAATTGCCATTCTGGGTCTACCGACAGATACGATGAGATCACGCGAGTTTTTCCTTTCTTGTCTGTTTTTGTTATAGTTGTGGTCAGTGAATATGGAAGAATTATTGACGATGTAAGCGTTCCACTCCCTCCCGGACCAGAAGCATCTTCGCCGTCATTATTCATAGAAGATGCTTTGGCCTTGAGGTCCACAACCGGCGACATTCTGGAACCCACGGGCTGTTTCCGAGAAAGGTCTCTCTTGGGCTGCAAAAACGAAAACATTTCATGATTATTAATATTAATAAAAATATGATCTCATTTCATAAAATATTTAAGTTAACCTATAAACACTTCACATACCTGTGTCATTGTGGCCTTTTTCAGCTTCATGTGATTCTGTAAAAATTTGATTCCTGACGCCCATCCCGACAAACTTTCGGACTTTTTGTCCGTATCGATATCGTCGTATAGTGACATTTTAACAAAATCCTTTTTTTACTTTCTAAATCCTCTACTTAATTCAAATAAATAAATTATGAAGTACTCTGCGAATAACAACTAGTACTATATTCTAACTCTACAATTTGAATTTTCATTATCGTGCTGCCTATCAAATTTGTTCCATTGTCATCTGTTGATGAACAACATTGTTAAATTAAATTGTACGATGGAATGTCAAAAATGCTTATGAACACTTGAACTGAACACGTGCAGTAAAAAGTAAAAAAAAGAAGATTACAGCAAAACAATCACACTTCACCCGTATATAACTTAAATGCTCTGTTAATTTGCTATATTTGTATACATGGCTGTTAGGTCTGTTATTAAACTTTAAATTTATAAAACAATGTTTTTAGATTTTGATAAAAAATATTGCCTTTAGGTTTTTTACACTGAGGAACTTGTACACATACAACATAAAAACAAAATTCTGTCTCGCGCGGTTCTGTGTGACTTGATGACAGTACAAATAGTGGTAGACTTTGTTCATCTGGCTTGCTTGCCCATGATTCAGGCATATGGAAATTTTGTTAAAAGTACAAATGTACAATGTATAACGCATGCACTATGGAATAACGCAATTGTATGCATTTAATAGAGTTTAAGTAATTTTAGTTACATCCAGTTGCTTATTGATTTTAATACTAAACATTTTGATTTACATGTTCTCGATAAGTGTAGAAAATTAAGGACTTAATAAAAGTGCTCAGTAAGATGTTTTTTGTGTGGAGCTGAAGAACGAGAAACAAGAGTACATTTTTACTTTTGAATATTGTCAGGAAATTTCCCCACTATATTTCCTGGAGGATGGTAGTTGGCAACAACAAAATATCCTTTAGAACCTTGCTGCAGGGCTATTCCAACCAACTCTGCGTTTTTCCAAACTAGCTGGGTGAAATGTCCTGAAGGAATACACATATACAGTGAAAATAGTGATTATATATTAAATGAAACTAGTTTTGTCAGAATGTATTAAATAATTTATTTATTACCTGTGCCCTTTTGTCCTTCCAACTTTTGAAAGTTGAAGTCCTTAATTTCAGAGTACCATGCTTCAGGAGGCCTAGTTCCTGGAGGGAGTTCTGTATTCCAGTAAACGTTTTCTCCGAAACCGGTTGTGTTATGCGACATCGTTCCTGTTTTTGCTAATTCATTAGCCCATGCTTGCGCTATATTATTGAGCTAAATTGATTTTTCAAAATTATTCTAACCAATTAGTTCTTGAAAGGATGGTTTAATAATACTTTTACTTTATAGTTGTTTGTACTGACGTCTGTATTTAATTTCAAAGGTGGTGAACCATGTTTAGTTCTAAGCCTGTTATGAGCCTGTAAACAGTGCATCATTATCGTCATTACATTCAACATATAATTGACTCTTAACTGAAACTTGAGTAGAATTTAATAAATTCAAATAAATAGTATTCAAACCTCCAAACAGTCATGTATGAATTTCTGATCGGTAGTGTTTGCAACCTATGGAAAATAGCAATTAGATTGATATTGGTTTTAAATTTTTAATCTTTACACGGTTGGGTTTCCGAGTTTTTTCAACTCACTTTCGGAGCGGTCGAATTTTCGGGTGTGAGATTCGGTTTCAGATACTGCGTTGCTACACCAGGATTATGACCTCCTCCACCTGTAGGCCTTGGAGGTTTCTTTATCGTCTTTGTTTCTGTTCTAGTTCCTGAAGAGCCATCCGCATATTTTTCAGTGATGACTGTAGTAACTACCTCAACAACTGTACCCTACAAGAAGATGGGGTGGGGATAGGGAGGTTTTTAATTGCATTTTAAAAGACTATTTAAATGATTTCTTAAATGATGCCCATAAATCTTTACGTCAGCTTCCGTAGAAGTTTTGGTACTTGTTGCAGTCTTGGTGTCGACGATCTGTTTTCCACTCATTGCTTACTTCCTGATTTAAATTTAAATGGATGAGGTTTCCTTCAAAGTAACATTTCGCATGTAATAAATTTTGGACGCATTCTTTTTTTTGCGGGAACTAAAAATAATTACTATTTATTATGAATCACACTTCCGATGAATAAGTGGTGCTAGGATAAAATATCAAGTACACCAAGCAGTAATTTTTAAAGTCAATTTATTGATAAGAATAGTGCATGTTTCATAGTGATAACTACAGAAATAGTTGATGTCAGGTTAGCATACATGTTACATAAAATAAACGGTAAATAACCGTTACACAACCACACATAGATATATTAATGTAACATAGTAAGTATTGTAATATTAGAGGTTCATGTTTACAGCATAATATTGTGTAAATAATTATGAAATGAATAGTTAAGCTACCAAAGAGCATTCGAAATTCATGGTGTAAGGACCGGAAACCATATCTTCACGTTTAGGAGAGACTATGCCCAACATTAAATGGAACATGCGTTCAATACTCTTTTGCTTATTGGAATCATACTCTCCGCCTGCCTCCTTGATTT
Source organism: Zhuqinia jingwanae (assembly GCA_027744095.1). Taxonomy (NCBI): domain Eukaryota; kingdom Metazoa; phylum Arthropoda; class Collembola; order Entomobryomorpha; family Paronellidae; genus Zhuqinia; species Zhuqinia jingwanae. The sequence goes on along the minus strand of JAHZNC010005215.1, from coordinate 5,023 downwards.
TCTTAATTTGCTGTACTTCACTGTAAATCCATTCGCGTATCATGTCGGTACTGATGCACGTACTATCCCAACAGAAAAAGCTGCAGCTGGAGTCCACCTCCTTTTAAAGACAGAAGCATGCCATTACACAAAAATCTTATGATTTTCACAGCCAAATTTTTCATTGCAATGCGTTAATAGAAATATTTAATAATTAAAGTCATGAAAGCGTTTGCTTACACTTAAATTAAAGTTTGATTCATCAGTTTTCATAGCTTCAATCCAGTGTCTTATAGTGTCCTCCTTCTGCCCACTAGCAAAGTAGGCCAAACCAGCATAAAATTGGAAGTCACATTTATCAAACTTTCGCCAAGCGGAAGTTATGGGACTATTCAACCGTTCCTCCATTTTCTGCCCCATATTTTTGTAGACTTTAGGTTTCCCTAAAATTGTTTTAAAATAGTCAATGTTTGCGTGGTAGTGTGTGGGATCCAACTCTAACGTCTCCTCTAGCCATTTTAATGATTCCGGAATATTTCTCATGTTCATTCTGTGCAAAATTCCAAGTCTATGTGTAGTTTTCGGATTTTTTGGATTCAGATGGTAGGCACCCATTAACAAGTTTTTGGAGTACTCCTTGTCAAAATACAAAAGGGGCACGTAACGTGCAAAATAATCAGCTACGACACTCAAAAAGTGAACATTTTTTGGAAAATCCTCACAGAGTTTGCTGTAAACAAATACAACTTTTACATAAATAATATTTAAAAAATAAAAAACGTGTCGATTAACCAATTATTCTTATCTAAACTAACATGCATTCATCCTGCATAAATTTCATGGCTTGTTGCGTGTCGTGGAGATGAATAATGTCGCCACAATGAAACCGTCCATTTGCTTCTCTCAACCCATCAACAATGCAATCAATGAGATTCAAACGAACGAATGGGTTACTCCGCTCCATCTTTAAAGTTTCTTCAACCACAGACATTTCCTCCGCTGTAGGTCTCTTCATGGTGGACTCACGTCTTTTCATGCGGAGCATTTCGGCCGTGTAGAGTCCCAATTCAACGTTCCCGGGAAGAGCATGTCTAGCCTGCATAGGTTTTAAAAATAATTTTGAAAAATATAGAGCTTGCTTGAAAATATTTTTTAGGTGTTAATTCAATGTGTTTGCTTACGTTATTCATTTTATCAAATCGCTCTTTTGGCTTGGCACGAAACGCTTTCATGTACAATGAACTCAAACCTTTGATGATGCCCTTAGATTCTTTAGTCAAATCGTTAAAAAGTTGGCCATTTCCTAAGTCTCCAAGCTTAGTAGGGTCAGGACTAGTTACTCCTGCCGGTCCAGCTGTCAAAATGTGATATAAATGTTTGCTGGTAGTCAGTAAAAACTCATACGCATCCAGTGAACTGCTTTCCATCATTATACGGTCACACTCCAAAAGATCCTTAAGATATTTAAGGTTATCGTCCACTAGACGGGGTTCAATCATGGCGATCGCTAAGATTAGCTGAATAAATTTTGAAGACACCACTTCCATCGGATGATACTGCAAAAAGTCTTGAAGGTCTGACTGTTCCGGGCTGACACTTAGTTTTGGAGCGATACTGTCGTAAATTCCTCGCAGATGTGGAAGGGGAGATTTGAAGACATCTGGCCCCCATATGAAGGAATAAAGATTTTGACCGACCACATTACTGACTTGAAAGTACTCAAAATTCTGCTGATCTTGAAGGTTTACATCAGGATTGAGTTTCTTCATATATTTCTTATGAACCGGAAGTAGGTAGGAAGTTAATGCATGGTCCACACTTGAATCCGTTAACTTCGACGGAGGTGCATTAGTACTGGAGACACCTTCCTTTGATAAGGATACTTGCGAAAGTTCTTGAGCAATGCCATCCATCTTGACCATTTAGCAATAAGGTACTAGTTGAGACAGAACAGTCTGGGGATAATAGCTTAAGAATGGCAAAAGAAAAAAATAGTTTTTAATGAACGAGAATAAAAATATTACAAAGAAATTTGACTATAAACCTTTCAATTTACCCCCTGGTATTTTTCAGCAACTTCTTTAATCTACTAACCTAACAACACCCCTAAAAGGGTGAGGAACAGTCTAATGAAGTGAAAGCTTCTAAATTCTAAACTGACCTCTTGCTGATGACGCTGGGGATGACTACACAGTTGACCTGATTCAAAATGAGAGGAAATAAAGATTTTACAATTCTAAATGTTTGTAATCCTCGATCCTACCACATACGTACGCTTTCAGACTGAAAAGTTCGTAATAAATATTGAGATCGCAACTTCACTCCAATGTGCCCCAATATTTTCTATGTACGCAAATTATTTAATATCGTTAGACAGACCCAAAATTAAACCGCAAAAACAAACTACTTTTTCATTCTAATGCTGAAATTCTTTCAAAATTTGTACAAACAATGATTTGATATGAAGTGAATACACAAAATATTAAATGAAATGCAATCATTGTTTTAGAAGGCGCATTTTCCTTAATATGTATACCAACAAAATTTGAAAATTTCCATAATTTTGATAGCAAGAAAAAGTAAATTCGAAATTGTCGACTTATATCTGAAAACAGTAATGGTAAATGCAAATATAAGAACGCGTACAAAGTACAATGTTCATGGCGCATGACGCAACGAGAGTGAGATACCTACATGTACAAGTAGGATTACGTGTACAAATGAAACTCGAATTTCTCAAGGCGGCAGTTCAATTTATCCGCACCTTTTAATTTAATTGATTGTCTATTTATCATTTCTTAAAATACTAATAACCCCGCATATTATATATTTTGTATTTAGATACGCTGAATTATCATTTTTATGACAGTGATTTTGTCATTGAATGTGGCAAATACATGCAGTTTATTCCCGTTTTCAGTAGCTGATAAGAATAATCTAGTAATTTACATTTCGGCTCGTCTCAAATCAGATAATGCAAATGAATGCTACGAAAGAAATGTCGCGTTATCGGTGCCTCCAGTTTAGAGATGAGAGTCATGATTTTCCACTCTCCATTTTCCATGTCATTTGAATCGACTGAAAGTTTTAAAAGCGAAAATGCACAGGTCCTTGAATTCAATTGATACGGATAAATAAATGGTCCGATATAAAATAAAGAATGAGATTTTTTTTGTAAATGCTCCCTGAAATGCTGTGACAAGACAAGAAGTTGCAATTTCATAAACTTTCTAAGCCCAGCAGCTTCGTTGATGTATGAAATTCAATTTTCATCCACAATCGGCTTCATGCATTCCTGTAAATTTACGATTAAAATGTTGCTTTAAGTAACTAGAAGGATGAGGAAAAGTTTGCTACTTTATTTTTATGTACTTAATTTCTCGAATTTTCTTTATTGGCTTGATTTCTATCTCCAAATTAAGGAAATTACTCTGGTCCTCCGAATAAACTGGATTTTATATTGAATGTTTTCTGGTGTTTGTTTTTTACCCAAATGTACACATTTTAACAATGATACATGAAAAAACCAGTTCAATTCATTAAATGGGTACAAAAAATATATATTGTACAATTTTGTTACGTTTCCCCCTCTCCCCACATATAATTTAATATTAAAATACTTGTAAATTGTAAATACTATTGTACTTCTCATCTCAATACAATTAAATAAAGTACAGTATATTAAAGTTGTCGAATTTTGAATAGTTGAAAGTATTATTATAATGAAGAACATAAAAACTTTATGGATCATTTACGCACTTTTTACTTGTCGTTTAAAAAAGTTTACATATGCAAGCTCCAGTTGATGTTGAATGTGCATCTTTTGAGCATTCCTACAGACAGACAGAACGAACGGGTATATATAAGCAAGCACTCAGGGAATACAGAAAATGCTTTGGGGTGACGTGAGACGAAGGTTGCCTTTATAAGAGGTTGAGTTTCTGAATTGGTATATTGTATAACAAAATGAGTTTATGCTTGAACATTTTATCAAAACTTTAATAAATAATACCAAAATTCTTTTTATCAAATAATTCAATTTAGATATTACGTTGCTTACATTCACAGGTCATCGACAACGAACGCAAAAAAAGCTCCCATTAGATTACCAGCTGTTGGTAATGTGTTCGTTCACAAGTTTCATAGTTGTGTAGCATTTTAGTATTCATGCATATTTTTATTTTCCAAGTAATTTCTTGCAACCCAGTGCACCTGTTTTTACTTTTGGGGCAAATAAACATTTTATTATGTCTATATATCATTGTCTTTTGAAGCCTTTTTCAAGTTTTGTGGCCAGCCATCCATTAAGTGAAAAATGTCAAGCGATGCGATGTAACATTATAATTTCTGTAAAAATTACGACTCCATTACAATAAAAGAGCAAGTTTAAAGTTTTAAAAGTAGTTGGTTCTGGGAATAAGGACGTGAACGTTACTTTGACTCCAGTCGAGTTGCAAGTGAGTCGGTTTTTGTCGTTGTCAGCTTTTAAGTACCATTTGGTCAGTTACCTTCTCTTGCCATTGAAACAATGCATAAGTGCACATGTTGTGTGTGTTGTGTGTATACAACTTGCACAGGTAACTTGAACATATCAAATTACAGGTGTGCACGTATACTTACTATCTTGCATACGATCATGTTCATGCGTGTACGCATAATGTATGAATGTGTAACGAGCAAACGCAATGCGATACATACATTTATCTTTGTACGATTTTATTTTATTGACAGTTTTGAATTTCAAACTAACGCATTTTCCATGTTGATGGCTAAAATAATTAATTATAAAAATGTACTGATAGCTCTACCCTTTTCCGGTGTTATTTTTAAGCTTTACTTTTCGTTTAATTGAAGTATGTACAATATATAATGTAGTGATGATTTCTCATAATGGAAAAATAAAAATATGTGATTTTTTTTCACATTTCGTTTTAAATGCGAATATTTGTCACAAGCGGTCACCATGATCGTCTGCCAACTATAGTGTGGCAAAAAACGCTGTCAGGTTTTTCCCCCTCAAATATTAAAAATGTAGATGCTTATT
>JAHZNC010005214.1:0-23582 GCA_027744095.1 Zhuqinia jingwanae | reverse complement strand
AGAAAAAAAGGACCCGTGCAGCAGCAGCAGCAGCTACAACATCAACAATAACAACAGCATGTAATATACATAATAATAATAATAATATTATTTACTAATATAATACGCGATATACCACAACAACCATCACATATCGGACGCTTGTAATATTATTGTATTATCGTACACGTACGTACTGTACTCTATATTGCGGCAGTTTGCCATTTCTCCTCGTATTATTATTATGTTACTATGACGAGCACATATTTCCGTCTCTATCTCTGTCTAGAGCTCTCTATAAGAAAAGCATGCATGCTGTTGATTCATGTTAGAAATGGCATATTACCCGATCCTCCATCCAGCCAACAGGATTTCAAACCGGAGGCTTTTTTGTGGGGATTCAGCGGGGGGCTGGACTGATTGGGCAATAATGGGACCCCTAGTGAGCCACAGGGGGCCTCCATTTCATACCATTTAGCTCTTCCTAATGAAATTTATCGCTATGATGATGATGACGATGATGGGTTTTCTTCTCTCGTCTCTTTCTCTCAGACTCACAAGTCTGGCCCACCAAAGTGGATTTTTATGCATTATCCCATTCCATCCAATATTACATTTCTATGTACTTATTACCACTGATGTTATTGTTATGACTATTATTGTGATACTTGCTCTTTAATGATTCTTATTTCGTTTATTTATCATTACTACACAGACAGACATTACAGGCAAGACGCTTAGTCAAGCAAACCTACACACATTAACAAAAATAATATACATACACAATAGCATATTATTTATACAACAGTTTTAGATACACTAGGTTAGGCATCTGCACTTATATTCACTTTTGCAACTTTATTCTAATAATTCTATTCAGCTTGAAATTTACTTTTCACATTCTCATCTTTATCTTCAGAAGATATAATGTTTTATTGCAATTAATACTCCACACTTTAAAGTAAATGTATAAACTAATGGAATGATCTTGCTTGCGTGGTTGAGCAAAAGGTAAACATCAACAAACCTTTTTTTATGAGATACCTATCACATAGTTATCAGATATTTCGTTAACAATGCATATCAAAGTGTAGCAACTCATGACACATGGATGTATACATATACCACGTTTCTACTGCTGGATGCTCGATTACATATCAAATTCGGACAGACAGACATGGTACACATAGTAAACTGAAACAAATTCTCAAAATCAACTGATAATTATGAGTCTCTGTAATGCCCGCTAGATACCCGTGATTTTGCAAGTTCTGTGTTACATATGTTTGCATTTGGTGGCAAGTAAAAGGAAAGCTCAACTTTGTATAAACAAGTGTATCATGCAACGATGGGTGCAAAGAGGCAAGCAGAATGAAAATACGAAAATTACAATGCTATCGGGCTGTATATTCATAATATATTCACACAAAAGGATCAATGAAAGATTGGAATCAGGTTTCATGTATTTATATGCGAGTTTTCTAACGAAATTGTGTGGTTGGCAAAAAGAATGGAGCATGCGTATGTATGATGCCGTCCACCCGCTAAGTATTACTACACATCACCTAAGAGTAAAAGTAATATGAATATTCAGAAGTTATTTTTGTTGATCCTGTCTTCCTACCGTGTATAATTTTGATTAATGTATGGGAGCCTTTAGCTCTGTGAGCCTACAGCTCGCTGTGTATAATTTTTCTGCCACTTTGATAGTACACTCGTACGCACTTAGTTCACCGTGTCCAATTTTGGCCAAATCAGAGGCAACAATTATTTCAGAACCTATTTATGATGTATGATGGATCATTTAATAATAATTTTTTTTTGTTGGCCTCTAGATTATTAAATGAATATTAATTGCAAGCACGCGATCACATTTAAACAGCACAAGCGAAACTGTGCATTCACACATATTCAGTCATGGGGTTTTAGTAACATCTTTTATTTTAATATAAACCAATGAGGAAAACCACCCCAACCGAGAATCGAATTCCAGACACTTTACGACAAGAGTCCCTACTCTACTCGGCCACTACGGCTTGAACTTATTGCAACGAATTTTAAATTAAAAATACACAAAATGTTTTTAATTGTTAGTATGTCCTCTTATCTGTTTTCATCATGATGAACATGATTGTTGTCAAATAAAAGTTAAACAACCTTTTATTGTTCAGACTTTTCACGTTTTTTTTAAACTTAGAGGTACTTTGTTTTACTCTCTTTGTGTGCTGCTGTTTGAAAGTGGTAGGTATGGTGCCAGGTAGATATCCGACGTTTTTGAACATTTGATTATGCCATCATTTTGATGCAACATTTCAACACGCATTTTATTATTATATCGCTTTTACAGCCAAATTTCACATATATTATTCTACACCCCCAAAGAAAAACAATAACCCCTAACGGTTTCTTTTTTATTATTTTAATTATGTTAGCATTGTCAAAAAAAAACTCTTTTCTTTTTACCCTTTGTTTCCCCTTTTTCTCTGTATCATTTCTCTCCGTTTCTTTTTTTTTCTACACACGAAAATTATAATATTTTGCGTGTCATCCGACTTGTGTCACGGTTCGATTGATGTAAAAATAGACAGGAAAGTGCATAGTTTTTAATTACCGGTGTATTATGGGGAGCAGACGAGCATGATATTTTAATTAACGCTATTATTATTGTTGTTTGTTTTTGATTGTGAGTGGAGTGGCGCGAAAAGTAAATGAAACACATCTGTATAAAATATTTCGTGTAAAACTTTTTTATTTATTTTTCTCTTTTCCTGATGATGACGATGACGATAGTACAGGACAATAACATTATAATATTTCCATTTTCCATTGTATAATTTGGAATGACGTGGAAGCCGCTTTCCATGTTTCTTCTTTATATTTTTTTAATAATGTGAGCAGTATGACAACAACAATGATTATTATTGTTGATTGTGAAATGAGAGTAGAATACTATATATACAGAGTATAAAAAAATCACAGTAGAGAGCCAGCATTGGAATGTATTTACTTATAATGTATGCATATATTTAATATACCATACACATCTAAGGAATATGTATACATGAATGAAATTCTATATATTTTATTGCTACCATTATTATACGATTGGGCATACGGGTTATGTGAAATTTTATTTTCACATTTAGTATATTTTTATATTCGTTGTATCTCTGGGAGCGTTTCACAAGTGTCTCCAAAATTACTTTATCATTCCCCCCTGTGCAAAGTGTAAAGTACCTACAACTAACTGCATAGAAGTGGATAGGTGATAGGTAGTGTACATACACATTGTTATAGTTTTGTACATTTTGTGTACGTTTACAATAGTTTTATTACGTGCTACTCGGCACCACTAGATACCCTCACCGTTTCTACTCATAGAACTTCCGGAAAAGAAAGAAGTTGTCGAGTTATTTCACATAAATTATGTAGATTTGTCCCTAGAAAGAAAGTGTTTGCAGTTTGCATTAGTCACTTATATGTTTCCAGAATACACATAATATTATATTCCTTTATAGCCTTTTTACATTCTACCATGTTCACTCACATCCCTATGAAGTATACAAAATAGTAAAACTGTTAGTCAAGTATAATAATAATAATAATATGTAATAAAATTACATCATAAAGTTTATATCTGTAATATGAAAAAGTTATCTTCAGTAGAAAGTAATTACACTACTCGCTGCAATGTAATGACAATATTATTATATTCTTGCTAATATGTGTACACAAACATAATTGTTCCGATTTGCAATGAACTTGTAATTATCTTGATACAAAATTATAGTTTTATTTTTTGGGCAAAAAAGCATAAACTTAAAATAGACATTTGACTTTAGTAAAAAAAAATTGCGTGCGTTTGAAGCATGGACCTCAATATTTTAACTAAAGATTGTACGTAAAGATAAATATACGTAAATTCCGGAAGTTTTCTGTGACGAGAGGAAAGGAGAAATACAAAAAAAACTGAGCATTCATATCCTTCGGCTTTTTTTCTTTTGCTGATACAGCGTAAAATAAGGGAAACAAGAACAAAATCAAATGCAAGAAGCTTACACACATATGTATGGGAGGGAGACGAGATGTATGTATGTTTATAGTGAAAAGGAAGTGAAGAGAACAGTCTCAGCAGAATGGTGAATTGGGAAGGAATATAATATACAAAAAAATATTATGTAATTGTTTGCCTTCTCATGACATATGAAGGCAAAAGGGGAAAAGTTGACTGCGTCTTCTTTACACAAAAGTATCCCAACAATAATATATTATTATAATGTTGTTAAAACGATAATGTCCATTATATTTTGAGGGCATTGCGTATAGCAACAAAAAAATATATATAACAAAATAAATAAATGCACATATCACACATTTATCTCTAATCGTGGTGCGGTAATGCGTTTCTACAATACTCTCCAACAGTTAAGTCTACAATTTTATTTGAACAGCAGCAGCAGCAGTAAGTAATATGTAGTGTATATAGCTACATGGCAAAATTTATATGGTTAATAGTCTACTCAACTTTCTGAGATTTAATACATTTGCTGCTTGGATGCTTTCTTTGCTTTTACGAAGAAAAGAGAGGGAGCCTTTTGTTATTCTTCTACTTTCCTCTTGTGAGTGTGTGTGTGTGTGTGTGAGCCAAAGGGATTTTCTTTTGGAAGAAGTTTCCATGGCACACACGCGTATAGAAGACTCTGAATACATATACTATATAATAATAATAATAATAATAATAATAAGTTGAGGAATACACGCACAATAAAAGTTGTAGTAGTGAAGTTAGGCAAACAAAAGAGGAGAGTAGTATATAAGGAAGCCCGGCCACTTAATACATTTACGTCGCGGTCGTTATAATGTTATTAGTAAGCTGATGTGCTTTTCATCACCATAATCATCGTACACTACTACCATCACCACCACGCACGTCACAAAGTTGTTTGGTTGGAAAAAAGGAGCATCATCATCCTTGTATCACCACCATACTGCGTAGACCATTATATAAATACAACATCTCAATTTTGTGTGTAAGCATTTTTGTCACTTGATGTCAAGGCACATATTTTTTTATACTTTTTTCTCTCCTTTCACATCCTTTCTCACAAATTTCTCACCAATTTTGACGCAAAAATGTTACCAAAAAGGATAAAAGATATTTACTGTTATGTTTTGTAACTTTTCCTGGTTGAAAATTTAACTTTTTTAGGGGTTTTACTTCACTGTTTCATATGAGCATTTGTATATAAACTGTGAATGAACAAAAAGTTTTTTAAAAACAATATAATAATCAGACATGATTCTACACATGAAGCATTTAAGGAAGAAGAATTGTGCCCGTTTTAAATAAAAAGGGAAGAAAGTGAAGGGAATAAAAGAATGAAAAAGTAGAGAAACTTGTTTATAATACAAAACTGGAGAAGTGTACGAGTAATTTTTGGACAAAAAGAAGTTATAAAACCGAGTGGTAAGATGACATAATAATATGAAGCAGTGGGAGTTCTGGTTTCGTTTGGTAGCTGAATCAAGAGCAAAAAGTGAGTATATTTTAATAAGGGAAAAGAAGAGAGATAGAGAGAGAGAGAGAGAGAGAGGGGGGGTATCATCCGCTGAGAACTTTACACGTATATAATAATAACATAATATACTGATATAACACTGGGAAAGAACAGTATTCATTGTGCGTAGGTATACATGATGCTATATGACGTAATAATGGTGGTATGATTGTATATATATTGCTGCTGGTGAAACTGACGCGATAAGAATTTGCTTAAAAACCCGTTTCGGGCTCATTTCCTCCCTCACACCCAGGGAAAAGTCCAATTTCCGACTTGTCACTGAGCCTGATATCCAATTTATAGGAGACCTCTTCTCTTTTCCCTTTTTTCCAGTGAAAGCCCTCCTTTTCCCCTTCTTCTCTTCTCTCTTTTTAGCCGACACTTTACAAGCACTTTGTGGAAACGCTCATCATCGGAAATCGTTTAGGACCTCTTCCAAAATCATCATGATGATGAGGATGATACAAACCATCTTTTTTGCTCTCTCTCTCTCTCTCTCTCTCTTTTTTTCTCAATCGTTTTCACACCCGCTTTCCCTTTTATACATTTATAAATTTAAAAAATAAACATATAGCATCTTTGTACGATATACCATGTACTTATATAACTTTTTTTATAACGGATATCAAGCCATGTTATACTCCCCATTACTTTGTCGGTTTACAACATCACATCGTTTGACTCGACTATTTTTTGATACTTTAGAATTAAAAAGTATAACGTTCCCAAGGGGGAAGCTAAGTAAAATGTATTAAACTGGAAGGAGGAGAGAAGAGCAGTACGAGGAATTGAGGACAACCAAAAAAAGCCTCATGAAGAACGACTGAATAAAGTACACACAAAAAATCCCTCTTTCTCTCCCGGTTTTTTATTCATTCTCAACAGTTTTGTAGTGACCCTCTTTATAGCATGACATCATTGATACATTCACACTTACACACACGCACTCCCTATTTTTTTATTATTATTCCTATTACCGATATCAATAAACCATAGCGTTGTGACGGAAGGGAAACGGCGAGTAAAAAAGAGGAGAATAAAGAGACAAGTTAGAGGGCAATAATACCTTTAGGATGAATACTACTACATCAGCAATAACAGATTCATGCCATGATAAAATTTGCTTTAGAGCTTCTCCTTTTTTCCAAAAGTCCAAAAATTCTCGAAAAAATGGTCTCCTCTCTCTCTCTCTCTCTCCACTGCCAGCAAAAAGCCCTCAGACAACAGCAGACCGTTTTATTGGAATGATCATGATGATGGTGATCATCACATCATGGTGAACTTGAGAAAAGAAAGGTGTAGCCGTAGTGCTCAATAATAAAGTGAACTTACCATCACAAAAACATGCGCATGGGTTGTTGCTATAGTGTGTTTGGTACATAATATTATGAGCGCTTCCCTTTCTTCCTTCGCGTTCTGCAAACACACATACACACACAACACAAGACGATCTTCTTTATTTATTTCAGTTTACAAGTTTCTCATCTTCATGGTTCAAAAGCCGAAATAAAGTTCCATGTATAAGAAAACGCATCCATTCATACATGCTTACTTATGTATATATACGTACCGTGTCTATCTTTGCCTCATGTGCCCCTTTGGGCTTGAGTCAAGTCTCGGCTCCAGCCTAATTGAAAGGATGTATGCAATAATATGGAACATATGATCATAATACTATTAAAAGTTGTTGAATATAAAAGGCTGCTGCTGTTGATGATGTTGCTGTTAGTAGCCAATTAGTGATAAAATATTGTGAAATACACAACTTTCTAACAGATTTCCTTGTTATTTTATGGTTTTTACATGAAAATATTCACTTAATATACATACCTACAAGTACCATAAGCTGAATATAATAATAATATTTGCTGCACTTTTACTTTGCATTCTAGTGCACACGCATTCACTGTATTATACATAATAATATTTTATGGTATATATTATGCATAAAATATTGAACAAAAAGTGAAGCAAATACGTAAAAGTTAACAACTTTGTTCCACTATCACTTTGTGTGTATATTTTTAATGTGAGTGAGCTAGTTGGCGTGATGCTAAGCATGCATGATTATATGGTTTGCAAGTTAACTTCCTGTCCAGAGTCCAGACACCGATGTTTTGTGCTGCTTCTATGAATACGATTAGCATTTCCTCAATTACTTCTTGAATTTTTTTTAGGTAGCTAGAGATAGGCAGACAGTTTTTTGATGGTCTCCTGTATCATATCACGAAAGACACTTTCAAAACAGTAGTAGCAATAAATAATAATAATAATAATAATATATGTACATTTATTTAAACCGGGTCAAAGTTCACATTTAATGAACAATTTAAAATACATATTGGTCAGGCAGACCATTTTAAAAATCACAAATGAATTATTGTCATAACACGGTAGTGTCGCATAATCATTTAGAAATATTCCATTCCTAAACATTGCATACATTTTCCCTTCAAATATAAACCGTTTGTATGCAAGTGAAATTTTATGGCAGCATATTATATTGCGTGCAAGAAGTAAATATGTAAAATTTAAAAATGAATTTGCTTTTTTGGTCGTGTTATTTATAATATATTTATTTCATAATCGGAAATACATTTCGTGTGACTTATATATATAAATAATCGGATAAAAAAAATTGTGAATCATACCAAACGTGTGTGTGAAATGAATCCTTTGTTGTTGTTCGACAATAGGAACAAATTAATAATAATATGCATGTACATAGGACATACAATAAAAACCCTAAAAGTCAAGGGTGGCATGCTTTCTTGAAATTGACGTACATACATACAACACATACATTTGTACCTTGTACATATATGCATATGCGTGCCAGATGCAATATAGGTGGTTGTGGTGATGGTGGTGGGACGGGGTGTTTTTTTAAATGTTTTCAAAAAAAATGCACAAGGTATATAATTTTGCAATTTTTTTGCCACTTCCACCTGAACATTTTGTTGGTATGTATTATGATGAACTGCTGAACCTTTTTTGTCTAATTTTATTATTCATACCTACATACTACATACGTACATAGCTACATACACAATATTCTATGTATACAAATGGATTGTCAGTAAAGTGGTTACTCTATAAACTTAAATACAGCACAAACACACACAAAATGTCGTGTGATATGAAACAACAGAATTTTTAGTGTAGAGAAAAAAGATCATATTTGTATACAATAATAAACTTACACTTCCAAAAAAATAACACGCAGAGAGCTCCAGTCACCAGTAATAATATAAACAAATTCTGAATGCTGCTCAGTGTTGTTGTGAATAATTATGTTTGCATGTAAAACACTGGAATAAGTTACTACTTTTTCCTCTTTTAAAATTATTAGTTCCAGGATTTTATAACATGCCTAATTTTTTTTTGAAATTTGAACTTTTTTGACCCCCCTTGTTCATCTCCCAAGCATAAAAATTGTGTCATGATGCATGCAACCTGCTACAAATGCATGTATTTAGGTATATGTACCTAATATAGTAAAAATGACAGCATTTTTGGATGAAGCCAAAGCGAGTAATAATGCAAAAAGCTAATATAGCATTTGTACCAGGATGTAAATTGTAAGGGCAATCTTAAATAAATGGATAAATAAATAAGCCAACGTCAATTGCACGTTATGACTTTTTTTTCATATTTATTTTTTTATTTATTAGTTTACTCTTTATTTTAATGCCTGGCAGGTTAAAAAGACCTACCTTCAAAAATTAGCATTAAAACATAAAATACTCTTTTAAATAAGGACCATGATGTATATTAACGAACGCGCATATACTTATAAACAAAGAGACAAAGCAACAACAACAACAACAGCAGCAATTCATCTATGTGATTAGAACTTTTATTTGCAGTTCGAAAGAAACAATAACTTGGGAAAATGAAAGAAAGAAAAAAAACGCTAGAGCAATAAAAGTAACATACATCAATACAAGCTGTTTATCATCATCTTCATTATTTTAGCATACAACATAACTACAACAACGACATGGGAAGGTCGGATTTTTTATATCTATTCCTCCTGCTTGAGTATTTTTTACGAGACAGAAAATCTTAAATGATACAATGGATTTTCTCTTCTTATTCTCTTCTCAACGCTTTTCCCCTGCACCACTACTTGTTTGACTGGCTGGCATTGTAACGAGAGGGCATTTGAAATATTAAAACGGACATTGCTTTTTAATGATATGCACATTGCTACTGGTCTTCATTCACTCGTAATAAAGTCAGAAAGGAACAATGAACATAACAACATTGATCGACATTTAAAATGGTAGTGGTCAGTGGTGGTGGTATCATGATGATGATGATGATGATGATGATGATGATGATGGTAGTGGTTTCATACAAATAAATAAAATGAAACTCTAAACCGTGCAATAATAATAATAACAACAAAATAGAGAACAAGCTTAACATCTTCCCTTTCTGAGTACATGGGTTGATGCATGGACTTCCAAAAAAAAACAAGCTATTCCACAGAAGACGAACATACGAAAATGTATAGTAACGATGCCTTGTGCGTTTATTGGCCTGGCCCTAGATTTAATCAGAGTATAATATATATTTTAGCATTTTGTATTTTTTTAAAGAGTAGCATAAAAATCATTGGTCGAAAGACCTCACCTTAAATCTTCGCCAACTGACATTTGTTGCACACACATCCATAATATGTGCTGATCATATATAGATGATATCATGTTCCACCTACCACACAACAGAATAAATAATTAACTGCTAATAAGATTCCAACCTACATGTTGTGTAGGTACAACTTTGAAACATTTATCAAAGTTCTGAATCATGCTCGCTCACCATCATCATCATCAATGATCATCCGAGAGAAAAAATCACACAAATCGTTTGTAAGGTTAACTTTCTAACTGACTCTCTGTTTTCTACGACTACTTGGCTCTATTCTCAGAAAAAGGAAAGAAATTTGACTAAATTGATGACGATGAAATAAATAAACCATGATGATGATGATGATTTTTTTTAAATGAATCAATGCTTGTACAGTAAAACATGCACATTTTGACTAAATAAGCAAATTACGCACAGGCATAAGTATATACACATAAACTACAGTTCAGTTAAGTTCACCAACTGAGGTAGTAGCAGCAAAAAAGGGAGAGAGAGAGAGAGAGAGAGTATAGGTAAGCCTGATTTAATGATGTGGTTAACAAGATGAAAAATCCAGCATCGTAAAAACAACAACAAGGGAAAAAAATATATATAAACTTTTATTGCATTTTAATCAAATTGATAGGCGTTTAGCTAGGGAAAAGAAATGTTTTTTTTTTCTTCTTGCGTGGCCTAAAAGAGTGAGACGAGACGACATATTTCGCCCTTGTTTTCTGCATTTCAAATAACTCATCTTTTGATTATAGAAGCGTTGTAATAAATAAATGAATAAATAAATAGAGAATAATAATATGATGTACACAATTCCGGAATGCAATGATATATATTTTTTTGTTCAATTGAATATTAACTCAAATTTACATTTCAATATTAAATATTACGGTTTCCCTGCTATAATTTGAAAGGGTAGGTTATACATGACTTTCTAACTCAGACACACAAACACACACCACATATTAATGAATTCTTAGTTGTTGAATGTTTAATCATCTTGTTAGTTTTACAGCCGGTTTCGTTCCCATTTGTAGCCGGCATAATATGCTTGCACACAGAGGTGCATAATGTGTTAGCTGTGTATGTAACCTTCGAAAAGGAACAAGAAAATAAATATTATTTAATGAAGGGGATATGATGTGCGCATAATCGTTCTCTCTCTCTCTAAGCATTCCTTGTTTATCTCTACCATTTACAAATAGCAGCTATTTTACGAGAGAGGATATATTTATGCTGTCTTTCGAATTTTAGGAGTTGCTCTTTATTCTCATTTATACATTATTACTTTTTTTGCGACGAAAGTAAAATATGTTATTATTATTATTATTATATATGAATGAGCGGCAGGGTATATCAAGCGAGGTGATCAAAAGTAAAAATCGCAAATTGTCTAAAATTGACTTGAGCTGTTTAAAGAGTATTCACTTGACTTGTTATGTATGTACGCAAAAATCGTTTTTCAATGTCAAAGTCTTTCTATTCCAGAAATATTTTGATCTTGTCAATTAAGCAAATAAATACAGACAATCAAAAGGTTATTAGATAAAATAAGAGAATTAATTGTTTATTTGTAATTTTTAATTGACAACTATAACGAATAATTTTTTGCACAAGGTTTTAGTAAAATTTGCATTAATTTCTTTTTAAAAAATATGAAAAATTAGCAATTTCTCCTTTATAACAACTTGAGATAGAGAAGAATCTTGAGTTGTACAAAACCGACATCGGTGCACATAAATATATATTCTCGATGCTTAAAAAATATAAAAGAAACAAGATAACAATCTGCTTTTATTTTACTACTGCGCTGCTGCGCTGAGCTCTCTTGTTGTAACTCAGTATCAGATATCAATACGCAAAAAATTATAAAATTTGCACGGAGACAAGAATCTACATAAATGCACGAGAGCATGTGCGTTTTGAGTATGTGTGTAGTATGTATTCACCTCATATAACATCTCATTCTACATTCCTCACATATTGTGTGCACTGTTTTCCCCATACATAAATGTTATTGGTTGATGTAATCTACTATCTGAAAATATCCAGACCTAATTTTATACAAAATGTAATTGGATTGTCAAAAGAGTGGATGATAATTATAATACATGCAGAAAATACCGTCAAGTCACGATCTTGACACGACACAATCAATAGAAATGATCTTTGGCTTGCAAGCATTTTTAATTGCTTTCACAGCTACACACACCATCCATAATATGGTGCATATTGTCATGCAAATTATATGGTTTGCTGTATACACTTACATACATACATACACATACTATATACGAGCATTATACACAAAAATGTAAAGGATGTTAGTTAACCAATGTAATAATATCGAATAATATTATTAAGGTGCAAAAAAAAGTATTCTTCTAATGAGGATGTGTATACTGGCAAATATCATCAAGCGCAAAGATGAGATAAGCCAAATTAAACTGTAGTATTACCATCATCTCATTTGCCTAAAAAACAATAAATAGACTGGATCAGGATAAGAAATTGGTGTACGCCTCCTCTTTCCCCCTCTTTTTTACAAGATATACAAATGACTCGTATTAAGTAGTAGTAGTAGTAGTAGTAGTCAGAGAATTATGCCAGTTTAATTGCAAAAAGTTATACAATAATGGTATGTAAAGGTTATGTGTGTGTAACACAGAAGCCAAAAGGTTGATTGTTTTTCGTGTAAAAGTTTATTATAAAAAAAATAATAGAACTAAGAGGAAAAGTGTAGGGAGCGGAGAGAAGAGCAAAAACCTACTCTCTGGTTCTCTCTGTTATAAAAAAACATTTTTTTCACTCTCGGGGTAGCTCGATCTCTTCTTCTTGTGAGGAATATAACCACAAGATTATATGCATATATTATAATAACAAGTGATGTGTGATGTCGTTTTTTTTGTTGTTGTTGTTGGTTTGTTGCATGGATAAATTGAACTATCTACTTGCCATTGTCAAATATATACGTGTTAAATATATATGTATACGTGGACTATTGCAAAAATTAAGTATACGTATTATATGTATAAGGATGCGTATTTACATATTATATATTTTCTCTGTTTGTAACGGCGACATAAATTGACTGTGTGTGAATCGTTCAAGTTCAATTCATTCTGGTTAAACTAGCTCGACTACAAGTCACAAAATTGCTTATGCATGTGTAATTATTTTATTATGTTTTATAGACGAAAAAAGGGAGAGAGAGAGAGAGAGAGAGAGAGAGAGAGAGAGAGAGAGAGAATTGCGCCAGTACCTAGAGTAGTAGTATGAAAACGAAATGAAGGTAAAAAAAGAGGATTGATAAGGTGGACGCTTATATGCATATGGTGTATAAAATATATATAATAATATTTTATGTACGTAAGTAGGTAGCTCGTATAAAAGCCACAAAATAAAAAAAAAGTAACCAGGAGCACCACACCAAACCAACAACAAAAAAGTATAATAACTGTGTGAGCAGCCGTTTTTTAAGCACCGGAAAAAGTGAATATGTAGTAAACCTCTGTGTGAGCGTATTTTGTTACATGAGCAGACTTCCACTCCACTACTCACTCAGACTCACTCACTCCTCTCTTTACACACACACACACACACACAACTCTCTCATCTGCTTACTTAAATTCTCTTTTTTTTCTTGTTGATATAATGATATGCATGTTTTTTTTTGTTTGATGATAATAATGATGATGATGATGAGCGTAAGCGTAGCACAGTGGCAAAATAAGCTGCATAAAATTTGAAGATACGCACAAGAGTTGATTTGCTTATTAGCTTGTTTTATTGGTCTTTTGTAGACTGATGAAAAAGGAAAAAAGAGAGATGCTCCTTTTATTTTATTTATATGTCGACCACGGGTTCTATATACATAAGTAATATTATTATCTCTAAGATTATTATTATATATTGAATACTTTTGGCATATGCTGTGCTGAATTACTACCACTACTACTTCGTCTACAGCAGCAGGAGTAGTGGTAGTAAAGGAACAGTATTACAAACTGACAACACTCACAGGTAGGGAGACATATGTACACAACAAGAGAGACGAGAAGAAACGGGGTGCGAGTTTTATTCTTGCTTGTTCTAAGCTTTGCATAAATTCGCTTTTTTTTATGTTGTTACCAATGTTACTCTTTTAATCCTACTCAAACATTTTGATCATTATTTCCACCAGTTTTTTTTTATAATATTTATTTCGTCAATGATTTTTCTCCCAAATTTTTACATACTGGATTTAAACTTGATGTTGTTTGCTCATTAATTGTAAAGTATGAATAAGTATTGAAAATGCATTCTTCTTAAAGGAAGTCTTCTTGATCGAATAAATTCAAAGGTAATTAATTTGCTTTGCTACATAAGCACAAAGGGGTTTTTAATGATGAGTATGAAGTTCAAATATGACCACCCGAAAATAATAATTATGATTTGAAAATAAAATGATTAAAAATTATTATTTTTGTGTGAATTGATAACCAGAATAAATTTATCAATGTTTCATTCAATATTATGTATAGCATTTTTCATGATATGCAAAGTAACTTGAGAATGAATGAAAATAGTGTAATCATTTATGTACCTAATTTGTTAATTTTAATTAATCGATTTTAATTTTTTTTAAACAGAAACTCGTTATTTTAGCTTCGAGGACGGTAAACTGAAACGAGCTCAGGGGGTTAATCCAGAATAGACATTCAATAACAGTCGGTGTATTTCTTTTTCTTCTCAACGCATTTAAGAGTAAAACAAAAAAACATGTACTATTAGATATCAATATGGCTGCATTGCTCATTATTTATTCTCTTGGTAGTGCTTAAAGTGTGTTTATTTTGTGTGAGGAAATTTTCTTTTCAAAATAGTACAGGCTATTTTCTTCAAACATTTTTTTTGCAAGGCTGTATTTTGCACACAAATTTCAAACAATACACACACACATGTATATACTTTTTTAAACAAATTATAACCACCTACCTTTTCTCAATTTTTATATCATTAACATTAAGCATTAAAAAATTTGCTTAAAGATAGATCATCGTTTTGACACCTTGTAATTTATGTAGCGTGTTATTCTCAGAAAAGGAAATGGCTAATCTAGAATCTACAAAAGAAGGAATGGAAGATTTAAATAGAAGACGAAAAATTATTTATAAAAAAAATGGGAGAAGGTAGAAATTATTACATACATACATATATGCACACGTTGTGCATGCACATACGTTCATTTCATTATTATTACTAATACACCCGAGTAAAGTCAGCCTTATAACAAAAACAAGGTGCACAAGGAAAGTCTATTGCATGAATGTAGAATGTATGTAAATACACAATGCTAAACAATGCATGTAAATAAGCAGACGCCTCATAACATAAGGTAATTTTCAAATTATATGGGTATAGGTATATACATAATACAGAGACTATATATATACCAATATAGTAGACAGTCAACAACCCAACAACCTACCACATACATGCCACATAATCAAACTTACAAATATGCAATATAAAGAATCATTATGAAAAAAGGGAGAGGGTGTGGGGCCCAATACATTTTATTCGTGGTTATATATTGTCGACAGTAATGTTTGATGGTTATTTGACTTTATGATTATATTTTTTTGTGTGTGTGGTATGTGGTTCATCATCTTGCCATTTGCTATACAATCTGGCATCCTTCACTTTTCTCTGGTCATTTATACTAAGCAAAACTAAAATATTATGACATGAAGACAGTTTAAGAGAGAGAAAAAAAAATAGTTGAAAAGCAAAATTTAACAAAAAATAAAATTCCATGATGATGTACCTTCATAATAAGAGGTATAGGTAAAAGATGCTTCGTCAGAGATAATACTAGTAAGTATTTACATAACATTAATTTAAAATTCATATAATCACAATAAATCCATGTTATAAGGCTTGTTTTGAAAAAGTAGAATGGAACAAGGTGCAAACTAGAACAAGAATAATATACAAAAAGAATGGAATGGAAATGAAATGACAATTCAACAATAATAGCTTCTTCTTGCCTACCCTCAATATTTTTACACAATAATTGTACATGTTTATTCGTTTTTTAAAGCTGGATACACCAAGTAAACTAGTTTTTTTTAAAGTTGCTTTTACTTGAAGGTGTTTTTATAGCCCGTGATTCAAAATACAACAGCAGCAATATTATATACCTACATAACTTTAATTACACTTATTACAAGAAAATTCTAAAACAAATTTTACACAAAAAGAACAAAAGTTCAAAGTAGGAGAACAATTGATCTGGTCCAGCATTGTTCTAATTTTCCGCTCTCTGTAGAGTAGAATGAATGGTCATAAGGGAAAGTTGAAGAAATATAATATATATGAGAACACACGCAAACTGCTGTTTGCAAATTTAAGATGACATAAATATACTATTATCTCTGTTTTAAAAGTTTTGTTTATTACCTTTTCACCCTGTATATATCTGTATATATTTTATTATTTGCGCAGGGGTAGTAGTTGCTGAAGTTGTGAAGAGTTGAACGGTGCGAGTGGTTCGTGAAGGACGCTTCGGAGAGAGAGAGAGAGAGAAACTAATCAAATCACCTACAAAATACGTAATGCAGGTAGCTGAAGCTTATTCCATAACATGTTTAAAATGCGTATTATAATCATTTCTATTAGCACCACCACCACCACGAGAATCACATTGACGACCGCTGCTTGTACGACTGTTGTTCTCTTGCTCGTTAAGAGCCACCACCTCTATCATCAACTTAAAACAGGTTCAATTAGATCAACATCATTTTGCAATTAAGGTTTGAGTCCTTTTCTTTTCTTCTTTAACATACACACTCAAAGAGAGAGAGAGAGACAGAGAGAGAGAGAGAGAGATTACCACCAACATTTACAAAGAGGTGTGTACATTTGTGCACACTGTCTTATACGGTGTGTAAAATGTTATACAACCTGCTTGTGATAATGCTACAATACATATATAACAGAGTAATGTTTTTTTACCCTCTTGTACATTCTCTTTCTTTCATTCACGATTTTGTTGTGCTTTTGAAAGCAACAGTCTTCTCAAGAAGACAGCAGCGTGTTGTGTGCTGTTGTTAGTTTGTTTATTTGCTTGGTCACTCACTTACCAAAGCAAAAATAAAAAAAGGCTTAGTATGCCCCTATTATTTTATGTACGGTCTCTCTCTCTCTCTCTCTCTCATTATTTCAACGAATAGTATAAAATATAAAAATGTGCATGGATGGGCATCATATATCAAAAAACAAAGTAAACACGCTTTTAATGTGCTTAAAGAATTTTTCATAGTGTAATAATTAGCGGTTCCTATCAATCCTGTCATGATGGGCATCAATCAGCTACTTACTTTTTTATGAACTTAAATTTATTTGTGTATACACTCCTAAAATAAGCACAATATAGGGATCATACAAACGACATGTAGCGCAAAAAAGAAATCTACCATATCACTATACCCCATATATCCATGCATATACGTATGTGTTGTTATGTCACATGAATTTTACAATAGAAATTTCACATATATGTATAAATAGAAGAGTTATTAGCATGTATGCAAGTAACAAGCCCATTAAAAACAACCACTTCCAGTTATTCTCATGCTTGTACGTACTGTTTGAATAACCCCAAATTCAACAAGCAGCCTAATCCAAGCAATCATGTTTTTTTATACAAGTATATATATATAAGTAACAAGCGATACTGATAATATTATGCAAGTGTTGTTCCGCTGATTACAACTGTTGACAACTCTATTGTTGATAACAATGTGTATCACCAGAAAATGGTAGCATCCATTTTTGATGAGTAATCAATTAACTTCATTTTCAAATATCCGCAGAGAGAGAGAGAGAGACATATAACCTTTTTTTTACACCATATAAGTTTTTGTTGACTAAGATAAATGAAAGAGAAGAATCAGAATATTTTTTTAGCCAACTACTCAGCGTTCGTGACGTTTGTCAGTTAAGCAGAAATAAATAATTTTGTTACTTCGCGCGATCAAATACATACAATAAAATACATTGACCATTACCACCAACACCGCTGCACGAAATATAGAAGAAAAAATCTTTAACTGATATGTACAAATGTAAGTTACACACTTGAGTAAATACACACATGTCTCTACTACATTACATGGTATACCTAAATTCCCTAATTGTGCATTCCCTATTTAAAAAAATGAATGACCCTTGAAAAGGATTGCGCAACTTTAATTTCCAGCCAGACAGCTTCTTTCTTATATATTTTTTTTTCAGAGTAGAATACAATTTGTTCATGCAATAAGTTTAATATTATATAACGATTAGCATGACTTTATAATAATAGTAATAATAATAGTAATGCTTTTTATTAGATCAAGTATCGTCGTTGCAGTATATACACATATTACGCATTTATATGATTACTACAATTATTCTTGAATAAAAAGTACATAAAAAAGTACTCCCATTTACTGCGCGAGACCAGTTAGCAGGCCAGGCAACAACATTATTTTCATATTAGCAAACAAGATGCTCTCACATGCGTACATTAGTACAGTAGTCGTGGTAGTGGTAGTAGTAGTGTTAATCAGGTTCGTCCACACTGTAATACTTACCATTATCAACGTTTTGCTACTATGAAACTTATATTGAAAAAATAAAATAAATGCTAGCATCTCAAATGTCAAATTCAATCAGTCAATCAATCACCAAAGAGGACAACATCATCGGCATTCTCTCGTCCACTCATTTTTAAAATGACGATCATGATGATTCTCATCATTTGCCTGCTCATTTACCACAATTTATATACTATGTGTCTCAAAACTACGCACAGCAGCCGATCTACTGGTTTTTTCTCCGCGCACTCACACACATTAAAAATGAATTCTTGCAAAATGGTACGTACGCCGAAAAAAAAATGTATTTCATTTTATACCATTTTATATATTAGGTATGCATGTCATCACGCGTTATAATAACCCTAACACCTTGATGCAGAATAAATTACTAGTAGATTGCATGTTGCATATATGTATATTTTCTTGTGGTATAATTAATAATATTTAAGAGCGGCGACGTATGTGCATACATTATATATTATTATTATTATTATTATTATTATTGTCGATCAGCATATATGAATAATGGGAATAAGGTTAAGCAAATATTCTCATTTTTTAACGTGAGAGAGTGAGACACATGTACACATGTTTAGCTCATTTAAATTTAAAAGCGTCGCGTCTCTACACAATAAATACAAACAAGCAGTTATCATTACCATTTTTATACTATCATCATTATTTGCTCCTCATTACTTTGTACGACATGTTTTGTTCTCTTTTTACTAATAACTGATGAATGACGGAGAGCCGTTCAGCTTACAAACTAGTTGGTACAGCCCACTTCATACATCTGAACTTACCAATATCAGCAAGAGCACATCTCACCAGTCAATCACACACACTTGACTGGTTTGCTTTTTAAGGTGAAAAAGATATAAATTCTGGGTACAAGCTCCTTAGCTCAACGTTGTTCCAAATTAATTATTTCTAAAAAATGCTAATTTATCGTTGGTTAAACTTTTTTTTTATTATTTCGTCTTGATTGACCCCGTGTGATTGTGTTTTATATAAAAAAGTATGCGAAAATTAATCGCTGTCACTTCAGAACCATTGCAATCACGAGACTAGATACATGATATACACACATTCGTATAAACAATTTATAATAAAAAATAATAATAACTAATATCACATTTTCTTTAGCGCAGCAGTAGTGGAGGCGGTGATGGCTCGCCATGGATTTAATGAATGTTTACATATAGGGTTGATGTTGATAATATGCATAATATGATAAATACATCCCCTCACGGTGGTGGTGGTGGTTGTGTGAAGCAAGAGCTTGCTTCTCATATGAGTTATGATAATACGCTATATCATAAACAATGCATACTATATGCATTCAACAAACTTTGTTGTTATAGCCAACGGCTTGATCTAGTTACCTTTTCTTCTACACAACACACACACACACACACCAAGTTGCCAATTATGTATACCTTCTTGTTATGTATTTTGTAAGTTTGGCTGTACTAAAATCATTAGTGATTATGATTACCAGGGCATGATGCTCATCGACAGAGCATCATCATATCATCATCATCATGATCCTCATCATAAGCAATGTTGAATGTAGTATTGAAAAAAAAACAGGAGTTGTTTCCTTTTTCTGTGAGAAGCTAGAGACGAGAGGAGTAAAGTGGTAGCATGCAAGCAGCAAGCAGGTAGCAAGCAAACGTCTTTTGTGTGATTATAAATCATAAAGTGAAACACCCAACAGTGAGATAAAAGCCCTTAATTGAATGACAACTAATTACAATTTATCGCTCTTTAAAGGTGGAGACTGTCTGAAGGAATTAGTAAAAAGAAAGGAGTTGTGTAGCAGCAGCAGTAGCACTAGCTTAAAGGTGTTCAAAATAATGCTATTAAACTACGGAAAAAAGGCAGAAGGAAAAGGATGATGATGATGATTTGGTGCAGTATTATGTTCAGTTTATGAGAGGCAATCAATGTACAACAATCATATAATAAATAAAAAATGGTTGTCAATATTCAACATGTTTTTTTTTCTTTAAATTAAAACTAACGACTATTGAATTTCAATGCATGTAGAATTTGGTTGCATATTTTTTTGCGTCGCTCTAGTAAATTATATTTAACAAAAAACAAAGATAAGTTGTCTCATTTTATTATCTTATTTCAACCTATTGCATGGAAAAATACTTTCGTCTGTTTATAATGATAAAAAAATATATGCAATGCAAGTTACATATATACAATGTGCATTTTATGCATAAAATGATATACAAAATACACAGGGCACAAGCTTATGGCCTTATATAGGGTTTAAAGATGAATATAATGACACAGAAATTTGCTACGCACATGTAGACTGGGATGGGATAAAACTGATAAAAT
This sequence comes from Zhuqinia jingwanae, assembly GCA_027744095.1. Lineage (NCBI taxonomy): Eukaryota > Metazoa > Arthropoda > Collembola > Entomobryomorpha > Paronellidae > Zhuqinia > Zhuqinia jingwanae. Next base: position 2,407 of record JAHZNC010005214.1, on the reverse strand, counting down.
TCTTTGATTTGTTTTAAATAATTCAAAAGACTTGTTGAGATTATAAACTATAAATCGGGACGATTGAAGAGAAATATTATACTTGTCGTATTATATTTTATTTTTATTTTTATACCTGTTATTTAGACGAATGTAGTAAATATTTATACTGGGAGTATAGTAGTGTAAGTTGTAGAGCTAAACTGGCCTGCTGATCTAATGGAGGTCCAGGACATAAATTTAAACCATAAAATATGCATTCTATCCGTCTGATCATCATCTCATTTCAATCGAGAGAGAAAAAAAACTTTTGCCCTTATACAGATTCAATCTACTCTCTCTCTCTCTCTCTCTCTCTCTCACTAGCGTACACAACGACCACACAGTGTCAATGTATCAAATAGAATTGGAAGAAAAATCAAAAGCTAAAATGCTTCGAATATAAAAAAAAATCTTTTTGATTATAGGTATGTATGTATATGTCCATACCAATAACTAAATAACTATGATTGTGCCCACTTGTCTGCATGCATGTAGGTATATAAAAATTAGTGCATTTCAAATTTTAAAAACATTGGAATCTGGAGACGCGATACTAATGAGCCAAGTAATGTATCACGTACAGGTTTTTAAAGGAATTGTTGAACGTATCATCATCATAACAATTCACCACAGAGAATTCAACAATGCTGCTAAGACGTACGGTGATGGTGCTGGTGCATCTAATAAAATTTTATGAGATCAACTACATTATTATTTGGAGAGACAAACAATGATGCGAAGGAAGGAATCCGAAAACGAGGATGAAAAATATATGATGAGGATTAGCAATGCTAGTACACAAAAGTATGTTTTGTATTTACCTAAACATACGTGGAGCGTGAANCGAAAACGAGGATGAAAAATATATGATGAGGATTAGCAATGCTAGTACACAAAAGTATGTTTTGTATTTACCTAAACATACGTGGAGCGTGAAATACAAATAAATATAATATTTATAAAAAAAATTCCAGTTAATTTCCTTGAAAAATTTGACTGCATTGCAGTTTAATAACTTAAAAAGAAGAGCGACTGCGAATGAGAAATAGGACAGCAGCAGTTGCACGGCTACTTCTAAAATAACATGTGCCTATAATGATAGTTAAAAAAATATTATTAGCCACTCAAAAATTACTGCAGCAAAAAAAATAGTTTAAATTTTTCTTTAAAAAAAATGCACCGAGTAATAACATACATGAGTGCAATAAACAAACAAGGGCCAGATGTCGAATATTACTTATGCCTGCAATTAAACTGTTAGTAGCGCAATAATATATTATAAAAGCAGGATATAATTAACACTTTGAAAGTAGCTTCTTTGCAAATAAATTGAATATATCAATAATATAATTTGATAAATCATGATAAATTATTAGAGATTACACTTATATCATAATGCATCAAAAAAATAAACGTGAGAGAGTAATAAACCAGTTTCATCATATAAAAAAAATTATACCTGGTTTACTCAATAATAATACTTCCCGTCAAGAAAAAGAGTCTGAAAAACCGACGCTGTTATTTTTTACCAACTATTTTTTTTTCTATTTAAGAAGATCGCATTCATTCAACTCGACGTATGTTTGTCTGACACGTTTTTATGGCACGGTTCCAAACAATGTATACTGGCACAATGATGATGGCGATGATGATGGAAAGATTGTCGTTATTGGCTACCTTTTGCCTGGAAATTGAACACAAGTGTTCTTTCTGTGTAACTTTTATATGAAGCAACATTTATGCATTCAGGACTGTTAATAGGTGGTGATAACCTAAAAGAAAGAAGGGGAAAAAAATACACAAAATTAAAATTGCACGAATTTTAGGATCCCTTCTTCCATAAAAAATACGACACAAAGTGCAATTGAAAATAAAAACTGGTCCAGCAGCATTAGCACTCATCATCATCATCATCAGCAGCAGCAGAAGCATAACAAAGTGGAAAGTATTTTTCTCTCCATTGGTCAAGATGTATTTATAAGTGGCGCTTCTTCAATTTTATGTCCTTCGGAGTTAAGTACTCTCATATCCTCTCGCACTTACTCCTCCCATTAGCTACTTGACTCATTATTATATATAATAATAATGCATTTTTGTGTGTGTATGGTGATTTACTTTTGTACTACAGAAGCCATAATAATTGTAAATGGAAAAAGTAAATAAAAGGTGAACGCAAAGGCCAGTCAGACACACTGACAATATTATCCAAGTGAAGGAAAACCCACCCAAAATCTAGACTTGTAAATGGAACCATGTTTACGAGTAATTATGGTTGAAACAAAAAGAAAATGTAACGACAACTGCTGTGGTAGTTTTTATGAGCCTGTGTGATCAAGTAGCGGAGTGTGTTATAAAAAAAAGAGAGTTGTCGTTGTCTCGATGCTTT
>JAHZNC010005213.1:0-15478 GCA_027744095.1 Zhuqinia jingwanae | reverse complement strand
AAAGTACATCTTATAAAACAAATGTGTTTCTTAAATTTCAATTATGGAATTTTTTGTTTCATGCAGATTACACTTTTATATACACGGAGTTTAAAACCCGTTTAAACCATTTATAATCGTATTCATTTTTCTTTTGGTCTCAATTTTGTAAAAAAAATCGAATTTAGTCATGATTCTCATGATTGATTTCAAATACGTACAATCGAAATTGGACAGACGGACATTCCACTAGTACGTATTCATAGTATGTTGGATATATATTTTCAAAATGTGTGTTTTATATACATTGAGCAATAAAAGGGTACAGTATGCATATAGACCCTTCCTATAATTATATGGATTTATACAATTTAGAATTTTTTGACAGAATACATGGAACTAACCATCCCATTCATTTTCATACTGCTCATCTCGTGATATTGAACAATGGGTTATAGAGTGCAGCAGACTCGGCTGAGTATACTTTGTTTGTATGTAAATGTAAGTAGAACTTGGGAAATGGATGTGGTAGAATGCATGGTTTTGTTGAAAAGTATATACACTCTACTGTCGTCTGTGTGCTATGCTATGTACCTTTTTCAAGGAAATCTATTATACGTTTTGAAGCCACATGCGTGCATCATGAATCATGATGACATGATATTATATGGGGCGATGTGAACTACATTCCCGGATTTAATATGGCAGAAAATTTGTGACATTGTCATCCAAATATTTGTAAGATTTAAAATGAAGTTTTAATATATATATATATTTAAAAAAATCAAATGACATTTAAATAAGTTTAAAAAATCAAATTGTTGGCTAGGAGTTCATGTTGTAGTTGTCAATAATAATTGTCTTGATATCTGTTACGGATTATTCCTCTTTAGATACTTCCCTCCTGTCAACCAGCCAGCAGTAATAGCTGCGGATGCAACAACCCCTGCCATTACAGTTGACAAGATAACGGCCGGTTTGTATGCCCTCAGTTCGAAAACGTGAAGATACTTTAAAAAGTATGCCAGCATCCTCATATTCCCTTTGTTATAGGGCGGGTATCTTGCACCATAAGCCTTCTCGGTAAATCTGGACAAGGATCTTTTGAGCACGCTCTTCTTGTGGACAAACGTGTCATAAGTGTATTTGCCATGATAACGTCCTGTGCCAGAATCTCCTACTCCTCCAAAGGGTAAACCTTCCCAACCATTTTGAACGATCACATCGTTACAGCAAATAGCACCACTGGAGGTCTTTTCAATGAAAAAGTCAAGAGTGTCTTGTTTGCGGGAAAAAATGTATAGTGCAAGGGGTTTTGGTCTACAAATAGATAAAAATAAAAAGGCATATAACCAATATCACGAATCTTGATTAAAGATCATAGGGCTAAAAACTTATACTGGCACACCCACGTACTCACCTGTTCTTAATAAACTTGAGCGCTTCTTCTTTCGAATTGACTGTGATGATGGGTAAAATTGGCCCAAAGAGTTCTTCACTCATCAGCGAATCTGTATCCTTTATGTCCACTACAATGTTTTAACAATTAAAGGGCTATATAAAAATGAATTATTGGAATGCCAATAAATTTGCTTTGTTGTAATGTGAGGCTCACCAACAACGGTTGGCGCAATAAACAAATCATCTTCATTCGTCGCTCCTCCAATCACAACCTTCCCCTTAGTTTCCTCGAGCAATTTTTTCAGACGAAGAAAGTTAGTTTTATTAATTATCCGGGTGAGATCTGGACTAGATTGGGAATTTGTACCGTACCATTCTGTCAGGATTTTCTGGGCATGTTTTGTAAACTCTCTTTCTGTTGACTTTGAGCAAAGAATGTAATCTGGGGCGATGCTACATAGGACAAAGTACAAATATAAAATATTTTTCATTGAAAAATTAGCGATCCATTTAAAAGTAAAATTCTTACCATGTTTGTCCAAGATTGATGCATTTTCCTAGAAAAATAACATATTATTTACTTTTTAATGTTTGTAATATACAAACTTTGTATTTCCAATTTCTTTACTGAAACTTTGTTTATCACAATTCGGGTAGATGAAGTCGCGAAAATGTAATCAAACTTATTTTCTAATAGTTCAACTGTTTCCGGAGCATCTCCAAGAATAACTCTATAGCACGACTACAAGAGAGCACAATACGATAAAGTTTGCAACAAAAAATAGCAATGCATTTTAAATAAACATTTAATGTCAGGCAACTTATTTAACATACGTGGTCCAAATATTTATGGATCAATTCTGCCACTAGAGCGGAGGCATTCACGGAATGTTCAGATGGTTTAACAATGGCACAGTTCCCTTTAAAAGATTTTTAACGACATAATTCCTATATCATAAAGTTTGTAATCCAAAAATTTCTGATAAAACAGTTTTAATACTCATATTTTTGCCAAACCCGCAGCTATAGCCCCGATTAACGGCTGCAAAGACAATAGAATGGGATAATTCCATGCGCCAATAATTAGAACGACACCGTAAGGATCATCCTTCACAAACGCCTTGTCAAATGGTAGGAGCAAGTTAAAAGGAATCGATTCCTTTTTTACCCAGTCCTTTAGTGCCCGAATCGTGCTTACAATCTCTGCTTTGAGAATTTCCACCTCATAGCTTGCCCCCTCCATATGGGCTTTCCGCATGTCTTTATTCAGCGCTTCCAGCATCCTTGCATGATTCTCGTCTACAAGACGGAGCATTGCGTTCAATTGTTGAAGCCTGAATTTGACAGGTAGTGTGACTCCATCGTCGAAGGACACCCGAAGGTCTTCAATTATCTGTTTGAAAAAAATAGGAATTGAAGTTTGAGCAAAAATTGGTCATCTATTTAGAATAAAAAACGTATGTATTTTTATACATATGACCTTGGAATACGAATTCTTGGTGTCCTCTGCCATTTTACTTTTGTGCTGCCTTCTTAATAGTTTCCACTGAATGCTATTAATTTTGTTTTTAACCTCTGTGGGACATCCTCATCAGATCCTCATCCTTGGCAAAAAAGAACTTTGAGCTGCCTCGTTGAAAATAAAGATGAACAACAAATTTATTATATGTATCATTTTATCTGCTTATCCTCATTTGACAAGTGAACTCCAAAATGTTCACACACTAAATACTCATTGAACTTCTCGTTATGTATTAGATGCATATACTTGTGTAAATAAATAAAAATGTACAATAAATGTACAACTTCTGATTTATGAATGTTCATTTGATAATTGGTTTCACTTCTTTCGAGTGCTTTACATTGCGCAATTCATATAGCTATGTAATGACCATTTTCACTTTTACACAAGCCATAAACGTGATGTCGATGATGAGTGGTTTAAAATAAATGGATGAAAAATAGATATGAGAAGAAAAAGAAGTTGTGAAGCTAATAAATAAGTCCATATAAAAGGTACGCAAATTATAGAGTTCGGACACGAAAGTAAAGTTTAAAGTAACGTTAACGTTATATGTATAAACATGCATGCTTTGATTAAATTATGATGCATGCTTCGGCAATTTTTTTTCTAAATGGTATGAACGAACGTATGAATGAGCATCCGTTTTCCGTTTTAAAAGGATGATTACCAATGCCATAATAAAATCTTGATTGCGAATGACTATGACTACATAGTTTAAACTACATAAACACAACTTACTTTTATATATGTACATGTTTATACAACCACTCTATATGACAGACTTATACCCTAAATATAAAACTAAACAGACTATGATACCCAAAACCAAGCCTAAACCTGCCATTTATATGAGGAGTTGCGATAAATAAATAAAATCACGAAACCAAATTGTGTTACTGGAATTAGTTCAAAGAGCCAACCTGCGAGTTACGAGTGCAGCAGATATACATAGCACAAGCACAGCTCTTGATGCTGATGCGATGGTATATTTACCAAGCATAGTAATCGATGATCATTTTAATAAACAGATTATATGTAGTAAGAATAAATAATACGACCATGAGGCTGAAAATAATGGTCCAACGAATGATAATAATAGGAATTCAAAGCAACATTCGATTTATATAATATATTATGTATTAACATCTCTACTTCTGCTATTTAAACACACTGGAATCAATAAAGTGTTTGGGGTTTGGTATGCATTGGGGAAAGCTATTTGAGCTTGTCAAATAAATATTGAATACGTTCAATTTTCAACAAAACCCATTCACTATTATTTCTGTTTATTTATAAAAAAAAAAAGACAAGTTATAAATGCCTAATATCAGGAGTATATGGCTCATGTTTTAAAATGCTCCCTTGATATAATAATGCTTCATAGTTAGGACAGGAGATACCAAATATTTTAAAATACGTACTAATAACTAATTATGGTATTTCTGAAGGTGTAAATTTGAATGAGCGAGTTACTGTTACTTTTCAGGATGCCTTGGAAAATGCCCACTGTGATCCGATTGTAATTCTTGGAAAATGATTTTCCACAAATGGGATCAACACTTTTCAGGTGACAAAGAGTACTGGGATTGACATATACAAAGAGAACTATGATAAAATTAAATTTGTCTGACCTGATTATTCAATTCTGACGACGACGAGTTAAAAGAACGAAACCGGAAGTGAAAGTTTAAAAGTTATACCTGTGTACTATAACAACTAACAAGAAATGCATAACGTAATATTTTATTGCTTGTGATTGCTCATGATGAATGATTCCAAAATCAAGATACACATATATACACACACAAAACAGGGAAAGTTTGTGAATAGGTATGCTCCTATCCTAAAGTCCTAACTAAACGCAAAAGCAAAAAGTGCGACCATATGATTGTCCATCTATTCCCGGCTTTCACTAGCTCAAAGACAAGTCAGTATTTTCGTTTTCTTTCTCGGCTTAGCCTACTACTACTACTCTATAATGTTTCCACTTGAACTTTCTTATGATAAAATTATTGCTGCTGGTTCAGCTTCGCTGTGTTTTTTGTGAACAGCGTGAAAGAGGCCGTTGACTTCCGCCTTCTCCCTCTACGATATGATGATGATGACGTCACAAAAGCATTAGCAAGCTTCCAGCATTTGTGAGCGACTTGCAATAATAAATTGTGTAACGTGATGTGTTATGTTGATTGGACGATTTGATTGTTGAAGTCTTTGTACTTTCTTTGGCTTTCTTCTGGTTCAGCTTCGCTGTGTTTTTTGTGAACAGCGTGAAAGAGGCCGTTGACTTCCGCCTTCTCCCTCTACGATATGATGATGACGCCACAAAAGCAGTAGCAAGCTTTAAGCATTTGTGAGCGACTTGCAACAATAAATTGTGTAACGTGATGTGTTATGTTGATTGGACGATTTGATTGTTGAAGTCTTTGTACTTTCTTTGGCTTTCTTCCCAGGACAAAATTAATACATACATACAATACATAATATGCTTTCACGATGCCCCAAATCAATATTTTGTTTATACAGATAATTGGCGGGATAATGTTACAGAATAAAAGTGTATTTCATGGAATATGTATGTATTTCAATGCACAAAATGTGCTTTTACTAATTTTCTTTTGTGTTGATTTTTGAGGATACTTTCTAATGAATATGAATGATACTGACGGGTTTTATGGGTTACTTTCTTCAAACTTATTACGAGAATTTTTAATTGTTTTGTTCGCGTAGTTTATCAATACATCATGGAGATAGTTAAAAAGACTAAATTGTTGAGTGTGTCGTGGAAGCGTGTGTTATGGTGTGGTTTGCAGATGCAGGTACATATTATTACATGTTCATTTGAACTACAATTTATGTCATTGAAAATAATGCGTGCAGAGTGATGGGGTTGATTATAAGGACGTTATTTTTCGCGATGACAGAGACATCGCACAGGATATGGAGCAGGACCTGCTGCCAGAGTGAAGGCGAATGCAGTATCATTGGAAGAAAGCACTGATCGATATCTAAAGGAAAATAATTTGAAGCCTGGAAAACATCCTGGAATCTTTAATCTGCCGAAAGTATCGTTACCGGAAAAGTTTCAGCACGCAGCTGAGAAGATTTTACTGAGTAACATATGCAATTTAATTAAAATATAAACATTAAATGTAACTTATGGGATTGGTTATCGTTATCATAAAAGTAACTTTACTTTTTTAGATGAAAATCTCAAGGTTTTAAAGGAAAGAGCAGATACTCTCAGAAATTTAATTTGGTCCAGACGTCTCCCAGTTGAAGCTGGTTATTTAAAAGAGAAATCGCTAAGAATTGAAGAGCAAATTAATGTACAAGGTATTTTCCCCTAATTTCGCAGATAATTCTTACAGTAATAATATATAATCTCTTATAGCGATTTTTCAGTAGTCATTTATTAAGCATTTTCGCGTATTCAACAGATGAAGCCCTCTTGCCGTTCCTCAGCGAGGATCAAACCGTTAATCTGAAAAGAAAACGAGAGTCCCAAATGCTTAAAAAATTACGCCAGCAAATCTATCACTGGGAACCAATTAATTTTACCAGAGAGAGAGGATTGGAGTACCTGCTGGCAAGAAGTGCCGGGGAGTATGCTGTTTTAAGTAGAATATTCAATGAAATCTCCAAAAGAGATCCGGGATTTCAACCCAAAACTTTGTGTGATTTCGGGTCGGGAGTGGGTACTGTTTCCTGGTAAGTTTTTGATGTACCAAAAAGTAATGGCGATTTAAAAATCTGTTGACTAATTATTATTTAATTTTAAGGGCTGCAAGAACGTATTGGGCATCTAGTCTGACTGAACACCTTTGCGCTGACGTGTCGTGGGAAATGAATGAACTTGCAGAGTTAATTCTACGTGGTGGCTGTAAAAATAATGATCATTCAATTCCAGCATTATTTTTTAGACAGCATCTGCCAGAATCTTATAAGGTTAATTGCATTAATGTTTTGCTTTATATTTAATAGCACGGAAATCATGAAATATATTGATTTAAAAAAATGTTTAGATTAGGTATGAACTCGTTGTAAGCGCATTTTCTTTATTGGAGCTGCGGTCAGCAAAAGACAGATTGGAGGTTATCGACAAGCTGTGGAAGAAAACGGAAGAGTATCTCGTGATTGTGGAACCTGGTACTATGGCTGGGTTTAGGGTAACATTTTTACATCAATATCACAGGTAGGGGATCAATTGATGAATCATGGTAATTTATTTTTCATTTATTTATTTAGACAGTTATAGAAGCCCGAGATTACATTTTGGGACTCGACATGAAAAAAAGAACGAGGAATCATTGTCACGTATTCAGTCCGGTAAGCCAAGGTGTCACATAAAAAAAAACAGCGAAAATATATATGTTGAATTGAATCAGATTTACCTTTTTTATTTGTACTTTAAGTGCCCGAACAACTTGGAATGCCCTAGATTTAAATTTGATACGATCTCATGTAATTTTGAGGTGAAATATCGGCCCCTCCATCCATTTCACCAGGATCTCTGTGATACGGCACGTTTTTGCTATGTGGTGATGCGCAGAGGTAAACTCTTTCATGCTGTTTATGTATTATCTGAAAATATCTTGCCCTTCAAAAATTCAAAATCGATCATGATTTAGGTCAACCGAATCCCGATGAGGAATCATGGCCTAGACTAATTAGAGATCCGATGATTAGACCGAGACATATTATTTGCAGAATGTGTACTAAAAATGCAAACATTTCCGAAGTCATACTTACTAGAAAGAAACATCCTCAGTAAGAGCAATTTATTATTAATGATAATTCACTGATTGTCCTTGCATTATTGAATGATTTGTTGTTTTCATACTTTATAGGCAACTTCGATTGGTTGCCAAAAGAAGTAAATGGGGAGATCTGTTACCTTTAAAAATAGATTCTGAACTGTTCGACGGACAAATGAATGAGGAGCCAATGGATAATGATAGCTAAAAAACTTTTCTACGATAAATTTTGCAACTTATTTCTTAATCATAAAATAATTTAATGATTGGGCTAGTAAAAATTAAAATAATATCTATAATGCAGTTTAATTTAACTTTGAAATATTTATTCCTAACATTGACATATTATTATACAAAGTAAATCAATCACTTTAGGTCAATATATTCAATTACCCCGTACAATATTTCGTATTCCAAATGGTTGCGCGAAATAATAGTCTTATAGATAGACATATATTATATCTAGTATAATTGTCGATCAAAAATATTGCTCTAATAATACAAAAATGGCACAACTATTGTTGTGCATTAACATTTACCAAAACTAGAGAGTAAAGTAAAGCATATTGGAAGGATTTCTTTTAAAGTAGCATACTGGTCTACTTTGACTAATTGTAAAATTCGTTCATTTACAAATTATCATAAAACATGAGAACGCATATTAAAACGTAAAAGTACACACATACGACATACTTATCGAAGATTGAACTATTTGAATTTATCCCAAAATCTAAGGATCGTTTCGTTTATGATTATACGAATCTCAAGTTTACGATAACGATGAACACTTATAATTAAATTATATAATTGGCATATTTCGTGGCGCTTCTAAATTGATGTAACTTAACGTCCAAATTACATTCACACAAATTGCATTAGGCAACTCCAGTCAGTCAGGTAGCTGTAGCAGAGCAGCAGGTATTTTTTTGACGAAACGTATTACTTTAGTGGCGTCTTCGTTTCGGAGCACTACTACTAGATCTAGCGGGAGCTGCGGCTTCTTGAATTTGCCTAAGAGTCACAAGTACGAAGGAAGTTTGAAGTTAAAACCGGGAACATATAACAAGCATAGGTAAAAACTTAATAAGCTTCTTTATTTTTTACTCTATACTTACCTTTTGAGTGTATGATTTTCGTTAACCAATCGTGTATTGTCCTCTTCAAGACTTTGAATCTGAGCTTCCTTTAATTCTTCATTTTCGCGAATACCAGTAAAGCGTATTTGCAACTCATTGTAATCGTTTCTACATTGGATTTATGGATGCACAAATTAGTATTACTTGGTATATTCTTTATTTGGTCTTGTAAAATGCATTTTAAATTAATTTTATCTCAACATCTTACATCAGTGTATTGTGAATGACTTTCAAGTCCTGACATTCCAGTTTTGCACAATCCCCATCTTCGATGACGTTAATCACGGGATTTTCAGCGACCGCTGCCATTCTTGCGCTGCTCCCACAGCTAGTTGATGAATTTGAAAGGAGACTGATACCACTGCTTGTACTAGGAGATGGATTTGCGGGGTTACTGGTGCCTACTCCAGAGGTACCTGGGTTGATAAGTGGATTTTCATTTTCATTTTGCTGACCTCTGGAGGAGCCGGAATTCATAGAAATATTAGGATATAAGCGAATTGGGTTCTTTGTCTTAGGTATAGACTTGCGACAACTTGGACATGTACGCCTCCTAATAACAATACAATACATTTAAAATAAAAATTATAATACACAACAAAATGCAAAAATGATGACAGCATAATCGAGAAAAACTTGCCCTTGTTCCTGAAACCATTTTTCTAAACAAACTTGATGGTACAGGTGACCACAATGGGTAGCGACAACATCGGTCATACTCACGGCAGCTGGTTGATTCGCAGAAGCATTTCTCTGAGTGAGTCCTCCTCTTCCTCCCCCGCGCACTCCACTCGCTCTGCTACGCCTTAGGATCAGGTGTCTTACGGTGGTAGGCATGTTTGCATCCTGTGAATCCTGCGAGTCCTCTTCAGCATTTGGCACATAATCATCAATAGACGCCGGTTGATCGAGGTTTTCCAGACAAACACTACATTCGTAAGAAATTGTATTTTGCTCCTGAAGAAACAGCAGCAGAGGTTCGGCTAACGCTTGTCCCAGTCATGACTCTTGAAGGAAACACGACGGCTTCGTCTTCTAACGAGTCCTCGTCCTCTTCACTATTGTTATTAGCCTCTTCTTCTGGACTTTCGCCAAAGTTAACTGGAGATAGAAGGCGGTCGGAATTTAAGTCTCTTAGTAAATTTCCCAACCCAATTAAGTTATCTCTCTCTCTGGCTCCAAGCCCTATTATTGGGGAATTTTGCGATCTATTGCTGTCGCTATCATCAGAATCTTCAAAGTTTAGATTGCGAGGATTGATTAACCCTGCTCCACCGAAAGACCTTTGAGACGAATAAGATGACCCGAAACTTAAATTACTAACGATTGCATCCCCGTCGTCACTGTCACTATGAGCACTTGGATCACCACTAATGGAAGAATTATTTGAACTGTTCAAGCCGTTGTGTACGCTGTCGTTATCGTCTTCAGATTCTACTGCTGCAGGATTAATCCGGCTGCCATTACTTAAAGGTATTGAGAGTAAACTGGAACTGGAACTTGCATCACTGTCAGGTGCGGAGTCTGATTGTGTTTGTTCGGTTTGGTCATCAGAGTCACCAGAAATGGAGATATTCCTAGTTGCTGCGGAATGATTTTCTTCGCCAGAATTAACATCATCACTGTCGTCAAAGTGAATGGACACTGAACTTACGCTTCTTTCTGAGTTTGAGTCTGAACTGGATGTCGAATCTGAGTCTGAGTCTGAATCATTACTATCGTCTCTACTGAGATTCGCCTGATGGTGCCACCTTAAAATATCCAGTCGGCCGAGACGATTTCCTGGATATTTTTACGTCCGTTATTATTATTAGTTTGCTTATCAGTATTTCTTAATTTTGATAGATTAATTAATTGATCCAGAGAAACCCAGAAACGCCACGTGATGAAATAAATTGAAATAAAAAGCGATCAATCAATTAAGTTATATGGTTTAGCTCTACAATAATAACTACACAAAACATACATGTACTTACACCACACGGCCACGTAGAAGTAAAGTTGACCTTTAGTCGTTACCAAAAACCAAAAACTAAACTGTCTGACTAACTTATGATAAACTATTCTAACCAAACCAAAAAACATTATGCGCTGAATAAACTACTGCTCATACAAAATTACTTTTTTTACTGCTACTGCTAGCAAATAATTACTCCGAAACAACAGAAATATAATATTTACAAGTGCAGTGCAAACGATGGCTAAGTAAATAATTAATTTTAGATAATTATGCAATTATCATGCAAACATACGTGGCATTGGAAAGATTTTTTTAAATCGTTTCAAAGTCCTCTGGTTTAGTAACAGCCTCCAAAACTTTGTTTTATCCTGAGATTATCAGCAGTACATGGGGAACATCCTTGGATTTCCACTTTTAGCAAGAGACGACGCCCATCCTTTATCCGTCTAGTGCGGTTTCAAGCTGTTAGCTATTGTTGAACTTTAGTTTCAGCCAGTAGCACACAAAAGCTGATGGAGTTGTGAACCGGTGGACACTCTGCGTGATCCAGTTGTTGTTAAATGCTGTAAAACACACAAGTTCAAAATAAGTTAAAAAAACAAGATATGCTATCATGTTTCAAGCTAGTCGTAGTCTCTTTCATTCCAAGAAATAAAACTTCATTCGACATCCGAAAATTACCACTATGATGTGAATAATGTAAATTATGAGAAAGTTTAAGCCCATCCGGCCCAATGACAATGAAAACCGTTAAAGGACCATGGTATAGATTCTTTAAAAAACGGAAAGTAGAAGTGGCCTTTTTCCACTTTGAAAACTATTTAGCTACTATGAAAATAGTCGTGGTATCACTGGCTAAGTGCCAATCATCTGCTCCTGTTATTATATTTGTGTTTAAAAAATCTTATTTCAGTCCAGTTCTTACCTTATCAACAATGAAGCATTAAGATATTTTAGTAAACACCACCTTGTGAAATCACACACTATCAAGTTGACAATGTCAACACAGTATTATTAATTTAATTAATAAACTCATTAAAAATTGATATAGAACAAAAATATTTACACCATATCAGTCTACTAGTAGTCTGTTCATTTCACAGTTCACTCACACCGTCAGAGTCTTTTACTCTTTACACTTTTTGCTTTTACACGAAACAAAAGCAAACTTTTTAGGTTGGCTGCATTGATGTGTGTACTCGGTACCGCACTCCTTTCCATTTCCATACATGCATTAATATCTGTGTCGTCTTCTGTTGACTGTTGTGTGAAGTGTTGAGATTCTCAACTTGAGAATGTAAAAGTAGTGTACATGTTTACGTACATATGAATCGTATGATACGATCGTGCATGCGCGTAAAAAGTACATCTTTTGCAATCAATCTCTGCAACCTGCAACTACTTTTCTTTTGTTTGAGGTAGCAGCAGTGTCCTCGTTATAAAGCACAAAATGACAACATAAGTACACGACAAGTTTCATTCCACATAAAATATTTGATGTTGATGTAGGTAGTGAATCGTATAATAAGATGCAGGCATTATGTACTTTTTGTTTATCCAGCCCAGAGAATAGAGCTCGACTGAACCTTATTTTATTCGAATATTCCTGAACCAATTGGGTGTAAAAGCAATGCTTGCATTCCATACTGCCAAACAAAGAAAACAAAAACAAAGAAAAAGTCGTAGTAAAAAAAATTCTCGAATTCTTCCCATTATCTTTGAGGTAGATTGCGAACCTATAAAAAACCACCTGCACTTGTTTACTTCGTGACATTGACATAATTATGTTATGTGCACAATATACAAAGGTATTATATGATTGAAATGCAAGATATTCATGCGTCTTACTGTGTGTAAGAATTTCCATTCATTCATTCGATTCGATTTTTATTTTCATAATAATATGGCGCTTTAAATTTTAATTGACAAAATTTTGCTTATGTATTGTTTCATTACACTTTTCATACAACTGCAAATTGCTTATATTTTCTGCTAAGAGCGCTGTAAAAAATATTTTTTAAATTATTATTATTTAGGTCATTGAAAGTCGTTTGTAAATTTAAAATGGGAATCCCAACAAATCATTTGTTATAACTTATAACAGTATTTTTTAAATCACAAAAAATAATACAAATATTACCCAGTGTTGTATTTGTATGCATAAATACGTTAGTTCTCTCTTTTTTTAAACTCACAATAAATTACTCTAAGCGTTTTTTAAAACTAAACTTCTTTGTTTTTGAAGTTAATCCGAGTATAGGTTGTTCGGATTTTTGTTGCAAATTCTTCATTCTCTTTGACGCTATCGGAAGAGGAGCACCGGGAACGTTGCCGCGTATTCGTAAATTTCCTTCAAAGTCATCATCGTCGCTGTCAACATTCGGTTTCGCGTCTGCATCCTCCTGCTAAACATAATTAATAATAACAACTATGTTTATGGAGATGATTGCATTTATAATTGCCAATTTTATTAGAGCGATATAATTAGAACAAATCATGAACTTGATAAATGATAATTGCATACATGTTTATATTTATAATAACAATGAAATGATTTTAAAAACTCACATCGCTGCACAAATTTATTGTTGAGTTATGAGATTTAGTTTTTTTGTCTTCAGCTTTAGAAATGGGCGAAAGACCACAATGGAATTTTGTTTTGCCATCTTTCTTTCCCTGTGAGGTTTAAAATGTACGTTTTATAATATATTATATTTAGTAATTATGTACTTATTTCATAATTACTTACAGTTCAATATAATTATATTTCATTAGTTTGGGTTACACACCTGTTGGCTTGACTTAGCCTTCTTTACTTTAAACGACGGCTGAAACACGTCGACATCAGCATCGGTACCAGGAGGACTAATTAGACGTTTGGCTGACGATAACTTGGATGATGACGATGTTGAAGCTGATGGCAAAGGTTCTTGAAGTCTTCGCTTTGAGCGAAACGCCTTTGGTGTAGTACTTTGATCGAGAAGGGCATTTGAAGAACACTAAAAGATGTATACAAAATACAAAAAATTGTTTATCAAGATTAATGGGGTCAATTATTTTAAATTAATTAAAATTAACTCAAAGCTAATTTACCGGCATTGGGCTAGTACTATTCACTCTCCCGTTTACACGAGCGATCTCATGTATATTCTTCAATTCATTATAGTCCCTAACCTTTTTGTCATACAGTCCCTTTAACTTCATCTTGTCCTGCCTGATGACTTCATACCGGCTATTCAGGTCTTTGTACCTTTTATTGGCACTTCTTAATTCCCTGTAATTGAAAAAGTAAATAAATAAATAAATTGCAATATAAACACTTATTTTGATTAATTATATTAGTTTTCTTACGCTGTAACAACATGTCTGGTCTCAAGTAAAGATCGAATGGACTCTTCCGTCGGAGGGAAATTTTGTAACTCTTCATTGACAGACGTTTCAGCACCTTTCATCATGATGTCAAGGCTGTCAATGAAATATTAATAATTAGTCACTAAAAACGTAACGTGACTTAACTTAATTGACGTGATAACTATATTATGATATCGTGATACTACTCACCTCTGGTAATCTTTTAGCTTAGATTCGGTTTTCTTGGCCCGCGCTTCCAGTTCGTTTGCCAAGTCACGGTAACTTTCGTACTGTTTAGCTTTCATCATCCAAGTATCGCTGGTCATTTTTTCCATTCTGATTTTATCCGTTAAAGAAGAAACGTCGCTACTACAATAAATAATTACAAACTAAACGTAGCCAAAAGCAATCAGATAGTTGTAGAAAAGGCCAAAAGGCTCAAACAGTGCATTACATACGTGAGAAGTTCACACAATAAATCCTTTTCCTTAACGTCCTCTTGCAAGCGTGTCACTTGATTTTTCAAAGATGTGATGAGCTCTCCATGATTGCAAGGTGCAACTGGCGCAGGACCATCTAATTGTGATATAGAGTCGTCTAAAATACTTTCGTCGTATGATGTTGGAAACAAAGAGAGACAGCGCAATTTAGGTACTTCTTTTCGACAACAGGGACATTGTTTATTGCTCGCTATAGTCCCACTGAAAGTATTATAGTTAAATTAATCAGCAAAATTACATTATTTAATCATCAAGTCCACGCTAATGTGAACAAATGTAATTAAAAAACTTACGTCAACCACTTTTGAATACAATACGCATGGAAAATATGACCACACGGGGTGGCCGAAATATTTAACTCCTTGCCATGTGGCCCCGCGCGACTTTGAGCTTCTGCTGGAAGCTTGTCCAATTTCTCACTACAAATTGGACAGCCAAATGCCATTACGTCACACAAAACCTTAGTCCATTTACTTAGTATGTTGTTAAACGATAAAACAAGGTCACTAATTAAAAAGTTGGAAAAACGTTGAATATTTTGTAATTTGATTTATTTATAAATAACAGGAACTCGGGTATTTAATTATAAATAATAGGTTTTAGGGCGAACTGAATACTCACACAGGTGGTTAATTTAATAGACACAGATATTCTCTCAAATTATCAATATAAGGCGGAATCACCCCAGCTAACAGCTAACGTCACTCCAGCTAACAGTTTATATTTTTCAGAAACGTCATTGGGACGAGAAAATATATGCACATTATTAAGAACCGCCTACGGTTATTTCTAATTTACTTCTGTTGTTCCCTTGTGGCTTTATTTATGTGTCCGTTAACGATATTGCACTGCGCGTAAGTACCAACTCAGAT